>UXGD01001391.1:0-35477 GCA_900474315.1 Torymus auratus
GGATTTTGGCTATACAAAAACATAACATTTTTTGTCAACAAGTGATAGAGTTTTGAGAATAATGGAAATTATTCCTTGTTGATAATTTGTCAAAGTACTGCTTTAAGCTTGAATTAATAAAACATAATGTCTTATTTATTAATAATTACGCCATTAATTGTTATATAAGTATCAGAACATTATTTCAAAACCCACCAAGTAATTCAAACTTCCATTGAAACTGAATAAATATCTTTAAGCCCCTTTTCTTCACTATATACACAAGCTTTCAGTAGTAACAGCCATATCCCAAACGACAAGACCAAAAACTACCCTCATACCCTCCTAAACCTCATCATCAGCAAACCGTTCATCGACGCAAGCACCGTGTGCAGCACGTACCAACAACAGCAGCAGCAGCAACAACGACGACGAGACTACGCCGCCGCGAATCGTGAATAAACGCCCCATGCATAACGACGAAGTAATTACCGGCAAAGTCCCCGACTCCTTTTCTCCTCACGTACAGCAACTACCTACCTCCCCCTCTGACACAGGATTTTCCTCGTTTTTCGCGTAAAAGCGAAGGACGTGGCCGGAACATCAGCGTCGGCAAAACGACCAAAAAAATCCTCTCCCTCTACTAAAAAAAAGAGGAGAGAGAAAAGAAAGCAACAAGAGCGAGGTAGGTACGTAGTCGGTGCATAAGTAAAACCGAAAAAGAACAAGCCCGCGACGACGACGACGACGACGAAGACGCGCTCAGGCCGTCCCTCCCACCTCCTCCGGAAGCATCGACTACTCCTCTCCTCCCATCCCCACCCGCGGCTGGACGGGTAAAACAATAAATTGCTACTCTCCGGTGCGCGGCGGCGGCTGCGGCGGCCACCGAAGGGAAAGCGGTCCCTGTCAGCAATTGCTCGCGTCTCTGGCTCCCCCTCTACGTTCGCCCGGGTGCTGCTCTGCTCGCGCGGAGAGAGAAAAAATGGCAGCTGCCGGCGTAGATGGCGCGTACGCGTAGACACCTGCCTCCTCTCTCTCTTTCTGCCCTTTACATTCACATCCACACACGTGTATATACATGTGATGCACAGTGTACGGTAGCAGCGCTACACACGGGTGGGGGACCACGCCCAACCGCGAACGGGAGATGTGGGCGGGGATATACGTAACCACGCCCCCACCGTCGTCGTCTTCTTTCGTCGCGCCTGCTCTCTTTCGCGCTGTTCTTACGTGTCGCTGCTGCTGCTGCTGCTCCTCGGATAGGGGAACACAGCGAGCGAGTGTGGAAGACAGAGATGGAGAGAGAGAAGCGGGCGGTGGGTGGGGTGTGATAGGGATAGGAGGGGGGAGAGAGAGCTGGGGGAGGCAGGACAGAAGCGAGAGCCGTCCCGCGCGGCGGCGCGCGGTGGCGAGGGTCAGTCAGTCTGTCAGGCGACCGGTCTGTCGTTTATACACACAAGCCAGCAGCAGCGGCAGCAGCAGCAGTGGCTCTCTCTCTCTCTCTCTTTTCTTGGCGTGAACGGCGCCCCGCGTTTTCTCTCCCTCTCACTACTCTCTCTCCCTCCTTTTCTTCTCTCTCTCTCTCTCCTCCCTTCCTTTCTCACTCGATCGCTCCTTCTCTCTATCGCCCTCTCTCTCTCTCTGACACACGTTCCGTCTTTCTTTCTCCCCGCCCGCCCGCGATTTTTCAAATCGTCGGGGCAATCGTCGCCGCCGCCGCCTTCTCTCTCTCTCTCGCGCCTTTCTTCTCGCGCGCACCCGCGTCACAGATAATACTCCGCCAGTGGATATCGCGCGAGCCGGCCAGACAACACGACACCCGCGCGAGACACGAGTGGTGACGAGTGAGTTCGTTCCTCAAGCAGTAGCAGCAGATATCACTCGGCTTCTGTGGTGCAGCGTGTGTACGAGTGGACGTTGTATTATATACGTGGTGCGCGATGACGACGAGTCGCCGTGTCGAAGTGGTGGTTCTCTGACGGTGGGACAGAACCCCTGTTGGAACCGAGGTGCTCCGGATTTTCGTTTCGGAGCGACGATGAGACGATTGAGCGGAAAATAATCGAGACGAGTTTGTGAACAGTTATATACAGTGTTACATAGTTTCAAGGACTGCTGTATATATTTAATATATACACGAACGAACAATTGTTTAATAATAATAAAAAACAAGTGCTGATATCAACGAACTATATAGATCATGTAGCAAGAACAGAACAATCAGTTATAAAGGAATTCGTCAATATAAAAAAGTAAATAAAAAGTGTATAATATACCGGTCTCTCTCCTTCTGCCATCCAGAGGGAGAAGACACACACGCGATAAAGTCGCGTATTATAAATAACCCGAGGAACAATCGCGTGGGCGCGCGGGCGGGCCGCCCTGGCGGGTGGGTCGACGACGATTGACTGCTATGTTGCTGCTGTCGCGCAGGCCCGCCGATAGGAAGCGCAACGGCCCGACACTGTCCTCGTGCGCGCCGCCGTCAGCCTCGTCCCAGCAGCTACAACAGCTGCCCTCGAGCGAGGAGGACGAGGAGGAAGACTCCAACTCCTCGTCGTCGACGTCTTCGCTGTCAGCGGCATCGGCAGCCAGGGCGGCTTTCTTAGCCGCGGGCACGATGCAGGCGGCGGCCGCCGCCGAGGCCGCTGCCATGGCAGCTGCCGTCGCTGCAGCGGCCGCGTCCAATTCTCTACAGCCTAACAATAACAACAACAATAATAACAACAATAACCTGCCGAGCACGACGAAGACGCCGTTGACGACACCCGGGGATGATAATACCACGGATAGCTCGAGCCCATCGCCTAATAGTAGCTTGTTGAACAACCTTAACAACAACTGCTCGAATTCGAATAGGCCATGTGCTACGGATTTTAGCATAGCCGCGATTATGGCCAGGGATTCGAGACAACAGCAGCAGCAAGCGGCGAGTCATAGTATGCACGTGGGGAGTAGAGAAGAGCAGAGTAGTCATAGACTGCAGGAACAGAGGCAGAGAGAGATGCAGCTCCAACAGCAGCAGCATCATCATCATCATAGGCACGCGAGGGAGTCACAAGCCGTCGGCGGGGGAAAGCTTCATCAGCATGGTGAGTTATGGTGGTGTGATTGGGGTGGGAGAGAGGGCAGGAGTAGTGGCTGGTCTGACTGGTAGAGTCCAAATTTTATGGGCGAGGTTATAGAAATCATTTTTTTTTATAAACTTGTGGTTGTCGTTTTGAAAGAATTATTGAGAAAAGAAATTATGACTTTTGTGGGTGTGAGAAGCTAAAATCTATAGATAGGAATGTTAGTTTTTGGAGTGAGAGTTCAGACAGTTAATTGCAGGTTATGTTTTTGAGAGAAATCATAGGTATTCAATTGAAAATTTAGCTATTCATTTAAGTATTATCTAGAAATATGGAAATATAACATTGAAAGGACAGACTTTGCCTTCAAATAATTTACCATGCATTGAAAAAAAAAATTGAACTTATAATAGAATACGATACCATTGGCACTACTGAAAATTATCTTTCCATCTCATTCCATTCACCTCTAAAGGCACAGCTATACATAGCTAATACAAATCAACTGCAGTTAAACGTTACTATATCCAAATATGAATGATATTCTCCTCGAGTCAGGCTCGATAATGATAATCATATAATTGAAAGGCGACTTATCACCTCCCCATATAAACGAGCCATTGTGTAATGCGTGCGATAATTTACTTAGAAATTTAATAGAGTTATACTACTCTGTACATGTATACATATTATACACGCACAAAATCCTAGATAGCATTTAGCCGTGAGTATATATGGCATATAGGGATAGCTTAAACACAGACCGCGCGGCACGATAATATTAAGCCATAAAATAAACCCGCATCGATGATAATTCGGTGAAATATTTATAGCACGCGCGCCATGCCTCCTCTCGAGTATAGCGATAAATTTATCTCGCGCGCGGGCTGCGCGCGCGCGCCTTTTATCTTTACTACTAATCGTACGTTGCGTCGCATTAAAAATCTGCCGCTCATAATCATGGCCGCGCGCGGGCGCAACCGGCCATTACATTTATTAGAAATTACGTTATTATCGCCGTTGCTGCCGCGCGCTACTGCAGCTATATATACATTCGTTCAAAAAACAAACGCGCCATCGCTCCTCTCTCTCTCTCTGTATTTTTCTCTAAGACTTTAACAACCCGCGCGACTAATTTACAACCGCGCGCACGACGATCGCTCAAACTTTTGAGCATTGAAACACATTCATACGTACAGTCGCGCATTCGCTCCGAACTACAATAAAAGCGCATTGAGGTAGAGAGAGAGAGAGAGAGAGAGAGAGAGAGAGAGAGAGAGAGAGAGAGAGAGAGAGAGAGAGAGTCACGCCAGTAGAATAGTAGCACTACTGGCTTTTGGCAGCGATAAATAATTTCCGCTGGCGTAAATGGACTTTTGCAAATGACTGTAGAAGCGCGCGCGCGCGGTCACGTGCGATTACAAGGGACACACACACACACGATATACATTTATCAAGCCCGATAAGTTATTCATCGGAGTTCAAGGCCTAATAATGGGCTTTTATCGTAATTTACGGAATCTTGCACGAGCGAGCGTCGCACACTGGCATACTATAGGTCTGTTTCATACGGCAGGCGATTTTAGGTGTATCTGTGTGTGTGGTCTATTGTTTCTTTTTAATTTTGGATCGCGAGTGGTGTGCCGATCGATTTGTTTGTCGTTGAATTAGATCGCGAATAGAGAGGGTCATAACAGCTGTGTGTTAGGTAAGTGTTTTTTTTTCATAATTCAGCGCGGCTGCCTTTTCTTCGCGATTATCGAGGCGAGGAAGAGTACTATTTACGCTCTCTCGCTTTTTAAATCCAATAAAAATTGCACAATTGCAGCGGCAATAACGGTTATTTTTTTAATTTTCGCACCGCGGAGTTGAGAAGAATTGCCGCGAGTTTATATAATTTTATCGAGGCTAGTAAAAGTATTTATTTATTTCGTAACTAAGTGTCCGCATAAATTTTTGCACTAAATTTAATGAACTTAGACAAATATACAGTAAAATTATACTGAAATAATAAAAATTATGGCAAATCTCTATTTAAAATACAGAAACGTAAACAGCAATTACATAATTGTTTCTAATTCCACCACCTTCTCTATAAAAAAAAAATGCATATTCATAGGACCAATCAATCCTCGACGAATTATAAAATCTAAACCTTCTAATTTACCATCACCCATTAACCCAGCGACTACAATTGCCGACTATTAAACATCATTACCCAACCAATAATTACCCACTAACCAAAGCGAGCGTGCCAGCTCCCAAACGAACGTCACCGCTATATACCTCGAGACAACCCACACACACACAAACACTCTTCACCGCCCGCACAAAGCGCGCGCATAGCAAGTCCTGTAATTGGACATTTATTGACTCTCCGGGATTCGCTGTCATAATGAATTAAAGTCACGGATAGAGGAGGCGTTTCTCTCTTATATACGAAGAAAGAAAAAAATCATCAAGCGAGCCTCCTTTAATACCCGCCGCGCGAGTGATCCCTCGAACTCTAACCCCTCGATATATACCTGCGCCGCGCTTCGTGCACTCTTATACACATACACTCGCGAACGAAGAAAACTCAGGGATCGGCCCGTACATAATAACAGCCCGCAAGGATATCTCTCGCGTGTATATACATGTATATATAAGTGTACGTGTATATATACCTATATAGTTGTCTTTCTTGGAGGCGCGCTGCACAAAAGGCGATGGCAATCGATAAACGATGACCCTTCGCTTTTTATTCCCCGCGCGCGATTGACACGCGATATCGCGCGAGCGCAAAAGGCCTGGCTCTTTCCCTTTCGCTCAGTCTGTATGTATGTGTGAGTGAGAGCGTCGTCGTTGTGTTCTTGAGAGAGAGTCTCGTTGTCGGCGGTTTAGAATACGCGCTAGTATGAGAGAGGTTTAATGCGCGAAATTTATCACGGGCCACGATGAAAAATCGATAATAAGCCGGAGGGGGGCGCGCGTGCGCGCTTTGTTTTGATACGAGAGGTTTAAGTTTTTTCGTCGTGAATTGAGAGTCCGGGAAAATGGGATGTGGGGACGGTGGATATTGAGCTTTCGCTTTGTGTGGGCTTGGAGCTTCTTTCAGTGGTGCGAAGATATGAAAGGGTTTAGAACTGGAAAACTGCACGGAAGAATAATCCATGACGGATTTTGGTGTCAAGTTTATTCGAAACATTTCACTCAACCTATGATTTTCGTATGCCATTTCTAAGAAACGAGATTAGTAGCTTTTAATAATTGAAAATTTTTACTCATAATTGATTTCCTTTCTGTAATACTTTTGCGCAGCCATTCAATATTCACAAATCCTATATCAAATAAATATAATTTCTAGAAAACACGATGAAGAGTTAAACCCTCATGCATAGTAGATCGAAAACCTATATAGGTAACGCGAAGGTAAAACATTAATAAAATTACCCCGCGCGCGAAAATCAAATATTCACCGCTGCAGCACGCTTTTCTCTTTTATTCTCCAACCCATCATATACAGTGTCTCTTGCACACCTTAAAATTAAATTTTCATCGCTCGCTCTATCCTCGAATTTAATGCATTTCGAATAACCCCTTGCACGCGCGCGACGTCGTCGACGAGATATTTCGCACTCGTTCGGAGGCACAGAGCGCGCGGATTAAGAATATCACATTGTCATCGAAGCTCGCAGCTCGCGGAAGGCATCGTTTAAATATTAAACGCGCGACGAGATATCGTTTATTTTCCGCCACCGCTGTGCGTGCATTATTTATATAATAACCGCAACGAGTGTTTTCTATAACTGCGCTGCCGCGAGCGAGCTGCAGCTATATACGATTGACGTAATTAGATCGCATAATATCAGCTGGTAATTAGCGCGGAGCGGAAGATAAACAAAATACGTCAAGTTCGCGTGGAGACATGCCGTTAACTAGACGAAATGGATGGCCGCGAAATCGAATCGACTTGATGTGCTGTGGTTATATACATATAGATATAAATATATGAACAGTTAGTTGCGTCGATGAATTATTCAGAGCAATTGGTGTACGAATGATCGCGAAATGGGTTGGTGTGATGCAGGTTCTTTTTGTCGCCTGTGCGTGCGGTAATTTTTTGGTAGCCGTGTAGGTATGATAAATAGCCAATGGTTTAGGTATATAGAGGAGAGAGAAGGAGAGCGAATTGTTAAGACCCTCGCCGCGGTCGTCTTCAACGATTCAATTATTTCCCCTGTGCAAAATTTAAATCTCGACTGCGGCTGGACGCGTCGATTCCGTGCGCAAGAGACAGGACAAGAGAGACATTTGATTTACGCGCGCGAATTAATTTTCGGTGATTGATCGTATCGTGCGCTTCCTTTTCGCTGCTATACACGCGTTGAATATTGAATATTTATTATTATACTCGCAGATAGGTTTTTTTTTTGCCGAAAGGATTAATTGTCCGGGAGTGCGGAGTGGTTTGCGAGGTGTCGCGCGACGTTGGTGTTCCTTGAATCGTAATGTAACGGTAATGACGTATTGTTCGGACGGTACGACAAGGAATTAAATATCTTATATGCGACGAGGAAATGTATTGCGAATGAATAAAATATCTCGCGCTGCAAAAAAAATGTTTAATGCGAATAATGGATTTTTTGTCATCTTGCATATTGACTGTAATTTATTCAAATCAAATGAATAAATCTTTTAATCCCCCCTGAATTTTAACTATAATATGCGTTTTGATAATGTATAACGATTTTACTTCTTGAGGATATTCTTGTTGCTTGTAAAATATTCCTCGATCCATCAAATTTTTAGAGCAAAATTGCGAGCGAATCAATATTTGAAGTGAAATGAAATTTTAATACATCCATCTGACAATGTCGATGAAATTGCTTTTATTTTAATCAATCGATCAAACTGTACATGCGGGCATTTATTTAATATCGATTACGAACAATTTTACAATATCCAACAATCAAATCTATAATACAAAGATTAACTATATAATCTTAACATATACACGCGAAATCATTCACATCAATATCCCCATTCATATACCATCCCCCAAAAAAATAATAAATATTTCTCATTCCACATCACCCAAATCACACACCCACTACGGACAAAAATCACTGCACCTTTTTCGACCTCAATATTCATCAGCCATCGCAGGCATCAACCACCCCTGTCACTCATTCAAATCAACCTCTCCCTCTACCACCTCTCACGCGCGTCACACTCGCGCCTCTCGCGAACAAAACCTAATATATTATTAAAACATGATACCCCGGACTTTGCCTATGCACATACATTCGCGACACCTCTGAATTCCGTCCAGCTCATTTATCGCGTTAGAAAAGAAAGGCAGCGAATAAATTTGGCAGAGCGACAAAAACGAGCCTCGTCATTCTCCTTCTCTCTCTCTCTTTCTCTCGTACAAAAGCGCGTGCGCACGCGCGCGAGAAACAAAGAGGACAAAACGGAGAAAAAGCCCGTAACTGCGCCGAGTGTGTAAGAGAGAAGTCGCGGGCGGTCGACAGGGTGCGGCCCGAGAAGAAGAAGCAGGAGGTAGGAGGAAACGGAGGCCAAATGAACCAACGGTGTTGTATGTGAGTGTGCGGACTCGATAAATTAGCGGGGCTGGTGCGGTGTTGCGCGGGCGCTTGTTTATGTCGCTGTGTCCTGGAGATGTGCTTCGCGTTTTTCGAAGATTTCTTTATTATATTTATATAGGGTTCGGTGTATAGGAAGTTGAAGAGTGTTTCGTTGTTTCAATTTGGATGGTTGTTCAAAGTTCCTTTTTACCGAAACTATGAATATATTTAAATTTTAGCTCGTATGTATATGTTTGTACTCAGATATCATAAAAATATAACTTGGGGATAAAAAGAAGAAAATCGTAGAATATTCTAATGATCTATCTATCAAATTGGCCTTCTCTCCAATGAACTTATCAAACATTAAACGTGTTCCTCTTAAAACCACAATTACCATCCATAATTAACCAACTCATTACAAGTATTCCACCCACCCGATTCAACACCATTTATATACCATCACGCAGCACTTTCCTCTACGAGCCCAAAACCCAGCTCGAAAAAAACTATCATTCACCTCATTAGCATCCTCACACTCATCTCTCCCTCCCCAAAAAAACACGTTTTTATATATTCCTCCTCTCCTCGAAAAATCACCTTTCCTTTCACCTCGCTCGCCTAGACCCCCCAAAATCTCTGGCCTTCCGAATTCCTCGCTCTCCACTCGACACTTCCTCTCTTCTAAAATTCCTCCTCAAGGGCTACTTACATTACAATCTCTCGCTCGCTCGCTCGCTTGCACACCCACACCTCACCTCTTGTTAAATCGCATAATGTTTTGTAAACAAGCGCGAGCTGCGCAGAGCGGCGATCGGGCCGAGATAACGAGCACGACAGCACTGCGCTCCCGGCCAGGTAGTGTGTGCGTGGGCGTCGCGCGCATAAGCGTGGGCGCGAGGCGAGAACGAGTGAGAGAGAGAGAGGACGGTTAGCACCTATCGCGTCCCACTTGTAGCGCTCGCGCTCGCATATACGAGAGGCACCTGGTCCAGACGTGTTGTACACTTAAACGAGCGTTGACTCGGGAGACGAGTCGCTATATGAAGAAAACATACACGTGATGGCCATCGCGACTTTTTGGGAGAGAAAATATGCGGATTTCGGAAGAGAGGATGAATGAGTGAAGGAGAGTGTAGGTGAATGGGATACGAGTTTTTGGGGTTTCTGAATGAATATATATATATATATGTACGGAGGAAGTGAGAGGATTGATGAGCCGGTGAGGAGATGTTCGCGCGCTTGTTAATGGGCCGGGACGAGGGACACCGGTCATTCATCGCGCGAGCTCGCCGCGTTGTGAGCGTATGGATACGAGGTTTTGTTTTACGATTCGACCGGGAGTCTCTTACAAGGCTACCTATCGCCCGTTTTTTGGCTGTAACAGGAAATTAGAGGATTCCTCCTGGGTAATGTCATTTTTCATGATATTTTTAGTTTTTTTCTTCTATATACGAGCTATCGAGAGATTGGGTTACGGGTTGGGTTTAAATAAAGTTGTTTTCGGGTAGAAATAAAACGTAGGAATTTTTATGCTATCAATTAACAATGAAAATTCGGTTCAGATCAAGTTACAATGGATGATTCTAGAAGTTGTTATTCTTATTTTCACACAAGATGTATATATCTAACTAAAATATATGAACTTTCTTAAACTTAATACAATAGTAAAAGGAGCTATTAAACGTACAAAGTATTCCATTATTCGCATCACCGCCATAAACTGCGCGTCAATCCGGCATCGATCAATGTTTTTACAGTTCCCATGGAAAATAAATTCGCCAGCAGATGAATGAAATCTCCAGCGGCTGTCAGGCTCTGAAATACGGTATATACTCGTTTACAGGTATCCGCATATACATATATACGCTCAACGAATAAATTTATGCACACGCCGAGAGATGTTCGCGCGCTTGTTAATGGCACACGCGGATCTTTCCAGTCGTCGTCGTCTATCGAAAGCGTTATTGACATTCCGGAAAAGACATCTCACCATATCAGCGTGCCTCAAAGCGTGAAACAGTTCCAAAATAAAAGAGAGGAATATACTTATATATACATGCACGCGGCGCTGATATCCGAGAGAGTGAGTGCGTTATCGCGTTTCTCATACAAGTATATATACATATATGTATATACGAACGCAGAGAGAGAGAGAAGAAGAGAGAGAAAAGTGTGCGTGGCGACAAGGTTGTCGCGAGGCGGATTTTCACAGCGGGTGGAACGAGCGACGAGCGACGCTCTTTAATTAAATTTCTCGTGCCGCGTATATATACGGCGACGAAAACGAGCGCCGCACGCGCGCGCGACTGAGCGAGGAAAAGGAAACGGGATGACGGGACGTGTCAATTGATAGCCCCGGCGTTAAATGTAAATTCTGTTATTTCTGTATGTGTCTGTGTGTATCGTGTCGTGTGTGTTGCGAGAGAGGTTTTTTGATTCTTAATGACGGATTTTGCCGGTGCTTGTGCGCTGCGCGGACGTAAATATGCGATTTATTTTTGCATGTAAATTTTATAAGAGGACGTGTTTGTGTGCGATTCGAGGGAAAAATTATGAAATTTGATATTGGCATCTTCTTTGATACTTTGCAAACCTCTGCGAGCTTGTGTATATAGTTTTATTTACGAGATGGATGAAATGTTTGTTATTTCTGCGGTATTTCGATTTTTATTTTTTCCTCCGTTACAGTGTAGTGAATTTTATTATTTCGAAAATTTTTTCGAATTATTATTTCATGCCTGTAAAGTACGACTGCTTCGTAAACAGAGAACGAGGACGTATACGAGGACCAGTTATATTTTTGTTCTCCAATTTTCGAAAGATACTACAAAATAACTAAAATCGCATCGCTTTTATTTTAATCCCAAAACCCAACAACAACTGTAAAATAAATAATACCCCTAACCCTTAGAAAGAAACGCTGATCGTTCCACCTATAACAAACAACACCGCGCTCGCCACCCGGAATCGAAAAGCCACTATCTCTACAACCCGTCGCTGATGCTGCCGCTTCGCTCTTCCCCCATAAAAACAAACCTAGAGCCAGAGAGACCAGAGACTCGTCGGTCCTTCCCCTCGTCGTGAAACCGGCTCCGTGGCAGCCGCGTCGTTTTTACCGCGGAAAAAAATAGGGGATCCGCGCGCGAGTTTCCATCGCCGTAAACCGCGCGCGCGCTCGGCGGGACTTTCGATCCTCTCTCACTGAGACTAGTACAGTCCCTTTGATCTGGCGCTAGCTCTCGCGCGCGAATCGTATAACCCGGTTGACGACTCCGCGGAGTTCTCTCTCGTCCTGCTCGTAAATTCGCTCTTCGCTGATACTGACGCGCGCGGTGACGCTAACGCCGCGGCTCTCGTATCTTTCCGCGCGCGCTGGGATTGTATTGGAGGTTCTTGGTGCTCGAGAATTCGGGGGCGTTGGGGTTGTGCGGTTTTATAGGGTTTTAATTAGGGTTTGAGGTTGGCATTTAGGTAGTGGTTGTTCTTTCGTTTTTATATATAGTTTTATAAAAAGATTTGATTATAGGAAGACGTAAGGTGGTATTATGTGGGAGTACACGTATGGTCTGTCTATAAGGATAATAACTATATGGAAGAAAAAAAGTCTTTTAAAAATACGAGTATCCTATAGAACGGCAAAAAAAAAAAATAAATAAATACAATATAATCCATCATTAGCGATTCTCGATTACAAAAATATCCACCCCAACAAAATAAATTTCCTTTCCATAATATTCAAACCGCCTCAGGCTCGCTTATATTATATAGATTCATCCATTTTTTAGTATTTTTATATTTTTATACTCACGCACGCGCACCTTATAGACTGTAATTTTCATAGAAAATTCGCAATGATTACTGACTGCAGTGCCACAACAATAAAATGATTGCTATTCGTGTTCTCTTCGTAAACAATATAAACCATAGCCTGGCATTGATTATAAAAATGTTCTCTACGTTAAATTGAAATTTTCCTCTATTTTATCGCTCCTCTAAGTATCCCATCCAAACTTTACAAAGTAAATTCACTCTCTCTCTTCTGCATTATACATAGTGTACATCGATTGATACTCTCAGACACCTCTCAATTACCGTAAATTCATCAATTTATTCGTCCCCCTCGAATTCGTTATCTTCTTCCTCCTCTTCCTAATGCAAAAATACACACCTCTCTCTCTCGCTCGGACCACACAGGCGCCAATTAGCGCGATACACAGCTGCGCTCGCTTGCGATGATCCGTTCGAGAGGGAAACATCGCTCGCGCTTCATGACCTCTCTCTCTCTCTCTTTCTCTCGTGCATATATATACCCAGGCTGTGTGCGCGCTACCTCTTTCTGCGATTCGCCGAGGCTAATCTGGCATACGAGGCAGATTAACAGAAGCCCGGCCACTCGAGGCCTGTCCGTCCTGTCAGATATCCGCTAGACGTGTTTATGCCGCGAATTGTGCCGCGCGCGTGTGTGGTGCGAGGCGCTGGATTATCGGCGAGGTGGTCTCTACACACGAGCTGTGCGGCAGGGATGTGCGCGTGCCTAAGTGCGCGGATAATATTGAGTCGAAACGTTGTTGCGCGGCCGCTGCGTGAAAATGAAGCTCTGGAGTGTTTTGTTTATTTCGACAGAAAGAGAGAGAGAGAGAGAGCTTATGCGTTTTGTCTTGGAATTATGTTTTTGATAAGAATATTTTTAATGATGCGGATGTATAATAGTGTTGTGATATCTATAATGATGATTACTGCGTTATAAAGATGAAAAATGTTTATGACAAGAAATATAATTATAAGGTATATTTTCTGTATGTATTTTAAAAGAATCAACTCCTGATATCTTTATGAAAAGCTCGTTGTGCGAAATATTCTGAGAACATACATTCTTTTTTTATGATAGAAACTGCGCTTCTGGCTAAAAATGGAGTATGCGAAGCTTCGGAAAAATGTTAGACTCACCTTGCTTTACAAGTTGTTGATCTACTTTTGAAATATATTTACGACGCACACTTTTGCGTATATATACCGACTTTTCTTCGCAACTTCGTACAAAGTAAGCTAGGGACACCTGAAAAACTTTTTTATTACCCATGCACTTACTACACAAACTCACTGTATACGCACTTTTGCAAATATGTGTATACGGCGCCATAAATTTTCAGAGCTCATTTTATTCACTATATACGACTCAATAAATGTATAACACTTCTTGACGCTCTATCGAAAAAACATCGAACCATTCAGGCTCTTCAACAATTTCCCATATCCAAAAATTGATTACGACCATCACGCCATTACGAATTCTCAAGACAAACAATTTAATTGAAATTCTCGAATTCATATGCAAAACCATATAAGACATTCAATACCCTCACACAAGCAATATGTATATTCCAGTTTTGCCATCACGGATTTTTCACTCCTCATTCTCCCCGCATTCTTTTTTCTCTCCCGATCGCCCCATCACAAAGATTACCCGCTCGACCATTACCCTCGTACAAAAGCTCCCTATCCACACACACCAAACCTACCTCATAATAGAATTAATTTACCGACAAGACGACAAAAAAAAAGTACATATACACATCCCAGCGCTTATAATATACGTAGTACGTAACCTTGTACGAGGCAGCGCGCAATCACGCTCGAGTAGAGCCACTCGAGGGCCGCGAACACGACGGATCCTTATGCCTGTCAGGTAATGTTATCCGCCACGCTGCCGCCGCCGCTGCCGCCACGCGAGAAAGCCACCCGTTTTATTATTCATCGCGCGCGCACGCGCGTGTATATAGTAAGTGTATTATTTTTACTCGCGTCAACCGATTCGCGCTCGCGCGACGAGAGTCCATCTATAAATGCATCGTACTCGTCGCTTTTGTCTCTCGTGCGCTGTGTGGATTATTTCGTGTTTAACGAAGCTCTGAGGATAATATGAGAGGTGGTTGTCGGAGAGTCGCCTCGTAGCGGGAGGTACAGTCTTTTCATGCGGCTAAGAGTAGAGGTTCGTTCGAGGAGTAGGTTTTGTGTTGGTATAAGAATGTAACGATATTTTTTTTTTGTCGGTGGCGTGTGTAGTTTTTAGTATTAACAAAGTTGAAGTATAATATAGAGATAATTCCCTTTTATTTTCATTATTTTAAATTATTGGAAAAATTTCCTTCTCTTACTTCTATATCAAGTTTATTTAAATTGTTATCTAATAGTAAGTATATATACCTAAAAAACAATTTTCAATTTTTCCATTGTCACTCGCACGAAGGATCGCTCGCTAGCTACACAAAACCTCGGTAAACCGTAAAACTCGAGCGTCCCCGCGAGAGACAATGACGAGGACTCCTCCCCGCCTTCTTCTTCGCGCACAACCGACGAATCACCAACCGCATGCACACACTTCCCTCTATATACCCACACACCACTCACTCACTCACTAGCAAACTTCTGCAGCAGGTGTCTCTAACGTCCTCTCCTCCTCCTTCTCCTCAAAGTAGAACGCGACAATTGTCTCTCGTCCGCACGCGCGCAGTAAATTCGTCACAGACATCTCACACACACGGATATAACGTGGATCCTGAAAATGGCGCCACAGATATCTCTCGCTACTTACTATATGCGCGCTGTATGATGTATCGCTATATACATATACTCGCGAGATGAGCGCGCGCGATTCGTCTCGCGAATAACGCCTCGTGAAAGGAAAACAAACTTGGATTTACGCGGTCGGTTATTGGGTACAGAGCGAGAGAGCAGGGCAAAGCGGTCCTTTTATGCGCGCGTAACGGCTGTGTAATGGCCCCGGTATTGTGTCCCGTGATTTCTTTGGGAGGCTATATACACACAGTGCTGTGTGCGGGGACGTGATTGATTGCGGCCGAAGGAGAGCGCCGGATTGCGTTGTGATGTATATAATATGTGTGTGTGGAGAGGGTTTGGTTTTGTTTGGCCTGGAGTTATGAAATTTGGTTAGCGGTGAATAGGGAGTGGAGTATACGTAGAGTGGAGTGATAAACATGTTTGTGTTTATTAGGATAAATACGCGATTATATGAGTCTGAGCTGTAAAGGAAACATATACGCAGCGATAAGGGTGTATGTATATGTGTGTGGAAGATACATCTTGCGGCGAGGATTATTTATATTTCTGCGCGTGTAATTTTCTTCGTATAATTCGTGTAGTTATAATAAGCGCACGCGACGCGGGGCTGTATAGATATAAAGAAAAGCAAAGCGACCGAGATTTACAGTACGAAATCAAAGTAAAAACTTTTTCTTAAAGCGCCTTTAACACCCCACAATTATAAGCGCCGCGCTGTATCTCTCGCGTCTAAATTATAGTCATAGACTCTGCCCCCCCCCCCTTCCTTTGGCCTTTTTTACGTCTACCCCATATGTGCGCAGTGAGTAACTCGTCGCACGGGTGCAATTTAAAAGTTGATTTAAAACGTCGCCTATTAATGAACATCCCGCATCTCGATACACTCGCGTAAACGCATTACTCATGCTCGGCAATCTTTTAGGTAAAAACTTAATTAATCCGTTCGCTGATATTATTAAAAAGGTGATGGCTGTGTGTATGCGTAGGCCCGTAGAGTTATATGGTAATGAGAACAAATCGCTGCGGTCGATGGTTGATCGAGTTTCACGTACTAATTAAGATGAATTTATTTGATTTCTTTATTATAGAATAACATTCGTTCAAACAACTTTCGCTTTATTAGATATCGAAATACATCTGAGTTATGATGTTGTGTGAATAATAATTAACGATATGTTAAATATATTAAAACAAAAAAAAAAACAAAAATTAACCAGTCCAGATACAAATTTGTAATAAGCAGTAATATGAAAGTAACTCAATGAGCCTGATTCAAAAATTATAATTATACTTTAGATTCAACTTGTTTTTCTTTTTATTTTTATTTTGACTCTATAATAAATTTATAGTAAAGTTCAAAAATTCTCCAGCATACCAAAAATAATTTGGACCACTCAATAAAACACGTTGAAAACGAAAAAAAAATCTCATTAATTTTACAATCAACACCGTACCTCCCAAAAATCACATCAATCCTAAACCCCTTTCCGCAACCACCCACACACTCTCCCGAAACCCCTTGCAAAAAAACCCTTCTTCCCTACGTCTCCATCTCTCCCCCTCCCCCCTGCTCTCAACTCTCGCGTCTATATATACCCACAGCCGCTTTCTCTCACTCTCTTGGAGCCTCTTTTTCGCACGTACACGCGCGGGCCGCACACGTGCAAATGCGCGTACATATATCTTCCCGACGCGATGGCGGCGGCGGCGGCGGCCGTAACACGAGGAAACCATAATAAACTTGGTAATGGGCAGTTACGGAGCCGAAGCTCGCGCGCGCGCGTCAGGTGCCGGCTATCAATTTCGGGCGCACACGTTGATGTGCCGCCGCCGCCGCTGCTGCTGCCGAGGAGGAATTAATTGTCCGTCTGGCGTGCGCGAGAGGGTCTGACCGGGCGGGAATGTCGATCGCGCCGAGGACGTGGTGATGGCCGGGGAGAGAGAAGGAGGGTAAGTCTGAGAGCGAGAGAGAGAAAGTTGGAGGTTACGCGAGAGGTCTGGGATTTGGATGAAAACGATGCTTTTGGTTGAGGATTGTGGTGTATTAGTTATGAGAGGGTGGATTGATGGAATCAATGTTATATTTTCATGCGGGAAGCAATGAATTTTGCAGGAAGCGATTGAAACGCGTTTGTCGCAATAATTGTTATATCGATCGTATTGAAAGTTGCTGGTTATCGAATCAGCTCGGTGAGTTAATATAGCGGAGTATTTCAATCATTCCTGTGGATGTAATTACGGTAATAAACATTTTGATAGTTTCCGGATTTTCAATGATTAACTTCTGTTTCTTGATTATATTCACGGGACTGGCGTTTCCTTTCTTACCATTTCTTAATAGCATGTAAAATTGTTCGATGGCTTTATTTTTAGTATAGAAAGGATCACTGCTAACAATATCACATTATAATATTTACAATATTTACAATATCGCGTAGGGATGCACGATATAGCAAGATTAATCTTGATATTGTATTGTCTTGCCCCAATAATCAATACAATATTTATATACAGCTTTCGATACAATATCAAGATTGTGGTGACAATAATGCAAAGAATCTTGTCTTGTCTTCAAACTAACGTAAAATTTTCTAATCGTAATAATTTATTGAAATAATCATAATTCAATAAACTTCGGTAGTTGCTGACGACCATCTACTAACGAGTTGTTCGAGTATATATCCCCTCGGGCCGGCTTACTTAGGTACGTGAGGGTATCAGGGAGAAGGTGCACCGCCTAGCGGCGATGCCTTAACTAAACTCTGATCGGTAGCATATATATGGCGGAAAAAATCAAATTTTAAATTTGGCGTTTTGTATTAAACCTAGTGTATTTGTATATTTAATCACCTTCAGTTACATTATTCTTAAAATTCAGTAAATTTGTATCTTAAAAGTTTCGTAAATTTAAGAACATTTTGATGTATGAAACCTTATGTACTCTTACATTATTCTAGCTACATTGATATAAAATTTCAGCTACATACCTAAAATTCATTTAAATTATATGTAAATTTCAATTGCATATTATATCAACCTTAAACTTCTATTAGATTTGAAATTTCAACATTATTGTATTAAACTTAATGTATATTTGTATATTAAATTACATTCGGTTACATTATTCTTAAAATTCAGTAACGAACCCTTTAAAAAAATTTGAAACCCAAATACCCGGTGGTTCGAGGTCCTCTCCAAAAAGGGAGCTACGGAGACGTGCGATAGTGAACAAGCCACTTATTTCAAAAACTTACTATTTTACGTCTTCCTCTTCCTCTCCCTTCCTCTTGGACCTCTAATTTTTTAAACAATCTATACTCGCTATTTATCGCATGTCTGTGTAACTCCAATATGATCAAGAATTTAAAAACAAGACAATAATACGTTCCATATTGACTGAAAAGACCAAGACAAGATACCATTTTCAAGAATTTGCAAGAGCGAGCCAATAATAACAGAAATATTGTATTTAATCACGCGCCCTCGAAATTTCTCCACTCCTCATTTCCCGCCCATCTCTCCACATCCTTCCGCCACATCAACAGCAATCCGCGACAATTTATCGGCTAGCAAATTACCCGCGACATAAGCACACATATAAACAGTCACACCTCCACATTCTCTCCCCGAAAACCAGCGAAAATTATAATGCGACGCTTATTAATTGGCCGTACGCGCGGTGAATCAGCAATCCGAATGAAAATATATCTAGGCGCGGGCGGGGGGAAACGCCCATAAATTCAAATTAAGCCGCGGACGCGGAATGGCTTTCTTTTCGCGAGCACGCCATCGCCGCGCACGCGCGCGAAGAGGCGTGACGAATTAATGTCCCCGCGCGCGCGCCTCGACGACGGCCGAATTGAATTAATTCGGCGCGTGGAGAGTCTCGCGAGCGTCCAGAGGCTACGTGCCAAGATAGTCGCGAGCTTGTATATAGTTTGGTAGTGTGGAGAGATGAATGCGAGAACGAGGTGTAGTGGTATATAGGGAAGAGATAGTAGAGTGTGGCGAGAGCTTGTTTGGTGAGGATTGAAAAATGGTCTAGGCAATACTGGAAGATGTAATTATTTTGTTTTTCATTATTTTATTTAATGTATAGGAATGGGGAATTGCGAATTTCTCTTTGGACATGTAGTCTATATGTATTAATTTACTTACGTAGCGGGTTTAAATTGTGTATTATAGGCAGGAAGCAATATATAGATTTATCGAGCTTTTCGAATTCTCAGTGAAGTAGTTTCATGAATATCATTACGAAACAAGATACACGTTATAAAGTTTCGGAAAACTAACTGTATATAATATATAAATCTTTCTACTTATAAATGGAGTGTTAAAAAACAGAGACGGCGTATTTATAGGATGAAATATAGAGATAAATAATTGATTTTTATACCCAATAAAGTATAAAAATATTGACCAATCTGTAAACGAGTGTTTAACCTCTATCTTACATTTATATTATATCACTCAGAAAATATGACATCTAGACACCGTATCCCAACAACAACAAGAACCAATCATTTATTAACCCCGCTTCCTCTTTCAAAAACAAAGCCCACCTAAAAACCACACCTTTCTCTCTCTCTCTCATTCTCTCACTCAATCTATTCCCGTACCGCCGGAAGCTAAAAGCTCGACTTCGCCGAACTCCCATCCAAATCCACACTCCACCATCAGCACAAAAAACCATCCCAAAGAAAAATCATCATTCTCCTTTTTCCATCTCTATATACGCCTGACAACTCTCTCTCGACACGTGATGTGTATTTTCTCGCGCCGCCCACGGCCTCTGATGTCATTAACACACACACACATATATACACACACTCAGAAAAAGCAGCTTAAAGAAAAATCGATCGATTTTCCGGTTACAGAAAGGGAGCCCAGCGTATCCGGGGTGTCGCGGTCGTCGTCGTCATCGTTAGCAGTACCGCTACCAGCGCCAGCTCAGGATACGGCATCGATCGATGGGGACGATGCGGAGACCGACGACACTGGCAGCACGAGGAGCAAAGCCCCGTCGCCTATCAATCCTATGCTGCAGGAGAGGTTCAATTGCGAGGAGTTGAGGCACGTGATATGCCATCTGGAGACGAAGGACCTCTGGGACAAATTCAACGATCACGGCACCGAGATGATCATCACTAAGACGGGAAGGTGAGTTGTGAGAATGATGGGTGGATGAGGAAGATGAGGAATTGGCGATGAGAATTTGCATACCTTGGATGTGGATTCTATATATGGAGCGATGATGGATTTTAATTTTGCCTTGTACGTTTTCTATATTGGGAAATTCCCGAAATTTCATCAATTTCTGATCAAACAATTTCGTGTGATGTACGTGAATGTAGATAATGGTTCATATTTAAAGTTCCAAAGGAAGATTCAAGTTCGATAACTTATTCCATTTTTAGAAAATACGACAATTTTAAGATATTTTTGACACGAAACTTCATATCAAATATAAAAGTTTGTTTTTTACCCCCCAGCAAACCATTTTCTTCTCATTTCAAAAACAACCCAAACCTTTCAATCCACTATCGACTTTAAAACTCTAACGACTCTTTCTAATCGCATCTCCTAATGGACAAAAAGGGGTGCGAGCTAAAACGTTCATGCGTCCAATTTCCTCGGGGCCATAAAAATCATTGCCAAGGCTGCTCCCGTCTGGCTGCAAGCGTCACGCCTCGCTAGCACTGCTCGCAAAATCTCGATCTCCCAATTTATCAGCTCGTCGAATCGGTCCTGCAGTGTGCGTGCGCGATGTATATGTATACGGGAGAAAGGGTTGGAGAGAGAGAGAAAGAGAAGTCCCTGCGGACCGGGAGCGCCGGCCGTTCCATCATTGTCTCTCGCTTCGAGGCGCGGTGTAGAGTCAAAGGGGTGACTGTGAATATTCTGGCTGTCTGTGAAAGCGTTTCTGAGAAGTTTAAGGGTTTGGTGCCTTTTTTGGTTGTAGTTTTTGTGATGAAATTATGGAATTTAATATCAGCTGTCGATGCTGCTGTATACATACTATATATAATACAGAATAAAGTCATATAACCAAACAATGAAATTATGATGGAGAAGAAATTGTATCCGAAAATGGATTGGTGATAAAATATATTGAAGTTATATGTAATACTATATCGGCACCATTATGAAAATGGGTCAAACTCGGCAATTTTAGTGAAACCTCTCACCGAAACTCAATAAATCCACTATAACAGCATCAGACCTTGGAACCACATAATTCAAACTCAATTTTCGTTCATGGCCAAACTATATACTCACACCCCCTAACCACTCCACTTTCCAAAGCTAGACATACTCTCCTACACACCACCACATAAAGAATATAACAACCCGCACCGAGTTCATTACACCAGCCGCCTTCTCCATAAATACTTAAACCGAGAGCCAATCACATCTATATCCTCCCGGCAAGTGCCCGCACGTACACGGCTTTCTCATTAACCGACGAGCGCGCCGCGTGCGAATTCAATCAGTAAACGAGCGCGTAGTACAACACCCACGGGGGTGTCGGCGATCCCCTCGACGAGGGGGGAAGAGACGCGTAACGACTTTATTCGAGGCTGGATGTAGGAGGGGGACCCAGAGCTTTTGAGCGGAAAAATTTATTGTTCGACGGTTTGGCGTTGTCAAAATAGCAGGGTTGGTATTATGATGGATAATCGCGAGGTTGTAGAGGGTGAGGTTATTAAAAGGAGTTTTGTATAAGCGATTAGCGGTGGAGAGAGGGAGTATAGGTGATTGGTGTACGATCGGTTTTGATGAATCTGCGAGGTATTTTAAAATTTAAATTCAATCGAGGTGTACGTTAGGATATGATCAATACGTGTAACATGTAGAGTGTAGCTTTAAAATAGTTTTGTACCGTCAGATATCTGCGGAATCTATATTTCATTACACTTGTGAAATGGGGTGTCAAAATTGGAAAATCGGAGGCAATGTTAACCAGAGTTAACGTCAATCTTCGGTAATGTATTTTTCAATTTTCCGTTATATAAAATAGATTCCGCGTTCAGATAATAAATATGCAACATCTTACCCATTTTGTTGGATTCTAAAACTATATGTTTCTAATCCAATACACCACCTTTCAATCACCACATATCTCATTCAACCCATCGCATACAAAAAAACGCACTCATATTCCCAAAATTACATAACAGTATACCACCCGCTGATGTCAGTGATCTCACACCTATACACGCCGTGAGAAATATTCCCAGGCGACAATGAACTTGCAATTCGATCTCACCTCCAATAAATCTCGCTTGCAAATCACGACTGCAATTAAAACAGTAGCACGGCGATGAGACCGTGAATCAAACTCGAAAATTCCCTAACCAACACGCACACGCATTACCTCAATGACTCTCCTTATATACTCGCGCAATTAAGAAAAATTATTTTCCCTCAACCTCATCTCCGCGTTAAAAAGTACCGGACATATTCTCTGCATCTGCATTCGACATAAATCACACCCATGCATCGTCTCTCGAAAAACCGGCTACCACCATAAAAAGACCTCGAAGCAGAAGCTACACGCAGCAGTGATGAAAAACGACGCGGCGCGTATACACGCGCGGATACCATCTTTCGCGAAATACACGCTATCCTTCTAATTGCTCGCGCGCTTTCCTCTTCCCCCCAGGGGAAAGTGTGCAGAGGAGCAACGACAACGGAGCTGGCGCCGCCTTCACCCCCGCGGTAATTAGATCCGAGCCTGGCAGCTAGCTCTCTCTCTCTCTCCCTTTGGATGTCAACTTAGCTCTCCCGGCGCGTCGTCTATTCATCTCTCTTTCTCTGCCGAGCAGCTTTCGAACAAAGTGATAATGAACTGCACGCGTTGGGGCTGGCTCGCTGACACCCCCCGGGAAAAAGTCTGCAGAGCGCGTACGTGTCTAGTGGGTGTATCGAGTTTAATTCGATGTTTGACGCGCGCGTCTCGGGGATTTCGCAATTTATTCGATTGCTTTGCTTTGTTTTTTTAGAGTAAGAGTGTGAGAGAAAGAGCAGTTGATGGATTAGGTTTTAAAGTTTTGATGGGGGTGAGGAAGTGAAGTGAAGTGTGTGTGTTTGTGTGATTGGGTTATATATTGCTATGGAAATGCTGTGGTGAGTTGACGCGACTGGAAATGCGATATGCCTGCAGAAGAGACAATTGTGTTAATTCTGTTTATATGTTACCATCTAATTAACGTAAAGTTTTTGTATAGAATTCAAGATTCTGTAAACATAAGTGATACATTATTGAAAATTTACGAAATAGCCTAGTTAATTCTTTTCTAAGAAACACACATCATATAATTCTCTAAGCCTGTTCTGAAACATTATTAAAACAATGTCAGACATTGTTTCAATCTAATACATCCATGCCAGCGTATGGAATTCCATTACATTGTTTTCGCCGGAACACCCGCCTTCGCAATACCACATTAAACCAAAACGGCAAAAACGATATCCCGCAGCTCTCTCCTCGCAAAAGTCAACGCAATCACACGACCATATATATACCTACCTCCGGCCACTGCAAACCCATCAGACACACATACACACACACGACGTCTCTCGACTGTCTTTCGCCACGACACGACTCGCCTCTCCTCTCACTCCCTTCGATTCATTAACAAAGGACGTTTTGATAAATAAAAGCATTACTCAGTCGCGGGGCCCCGTGATGGTCGCGAGAGTATCGCCGACGCGGTGCGCGCAGATAAGATCGGCGGGTGTCCCCCGCGTGCGCGCAGCGCGCGTTTCAGTGCCGCGCAGCGGGATGCCCGACACGGTATTAATGCCTCGCCTCTCTCTCTCTCTACCTTTCCTGCGAGAGGAGAGAACTGTCGCGGAGCTGTATTTTCCGTGCACAAGCGCGTATACAGTTTCTGGGAGGTCGCTACCGTACGCGCGAAAAAGTGATCGTCGTGTACGTGGATTTGGCCGAACGTACAATGACTTAATAGGATCTGCGCGTAGAGTATATGGGCATAAATCGTCGGGTTAGAGAGAGATTAGAGCGGGGAATTATGTGGTGTGCACGGGGAGGGGGAAAATTGGCGTTATGGGACGGAAATTAAGATTTGTTTATTGGTTGGGTTAAAGGAGGTTTAACGTCTTCATGGACAACAAGTGCTGTGGGCCGAGGATTTATGCGTGGATGTAACGTAAAGATGATGGATATCGGCCGTGTATTTGATATATTTAACGGGGAATGGGGCAGGTTTTTAATGTGAACGGTGACGAGTTTAATTATTAATAGATGATAATAAAGTGATTTCTTCACTTTTTCAGGTTACGGGTTTGGATAATTCTGTTATGCCGTGTGTAATTGTAAAATGTGTCAGGGAAAGAAAAGAATTTATAATTTGTGCGATATGAGATGGAAAAAGTCCGCTGATATCTTTTTATACGTTTTTCTAATTAAATCGAAAATTCATTTGAAAAGTATTTCATAATTTATTGTCATCGATCCTATAATAAGTGGCTGAAAAAGACTACAAAATTATATTTTCAGTAAATGAAAGTAATCCAATGAGCACAATGTATTTCTTGAAACGAGATCATTGTGAAATGTTGCTTGACGTTCATAACATATTACGATTTTTCATTTTTAAAGTAAGAAATCAAATATCATGTCATTAGTCCTTTCCTTCAATCTGTACTTAAATATATCAAAAACACGTTTACCTGCATATCTATATATTTCTTACACCATCCACCGACAATTTTCCCGAAATCACTCACCCAACGCAAAGTAAACCTTAAAACCCGCCCGCCCGCGCGTATTTATAATACTCACTCACTGGCATCCTCCTCCTCCTCTTCACCCGCGCGCGTCAAGCCCGGCCTCTTAAAGTATTAATTTCGCCAGTCGAAAAAAGGCCTTTATTAAATAACCCGCCGCCACGTACGAAACTCTCTCTCTCCTCTTGCTTTACATATTCATGCGACGGGCTCTCTCTCTCTCTCTCTCGGATAAAAATGACCGGGCGGCCGAGTGATTTAATAAAAAATTAAGCGATCGCCGCGCCGTACGTGAGCGAGAAAGAGGAGGGGAGAGAATAAGGGATATAATTAATAAATCATCCCCTCCGGCTCCGCGCACGTGCTAATTAAATGTCATTACGCGTGCCCGCGTCGTGCGAGAAGGAGATCTCGCGAGATAATGCGCGTAACGCTTCTTTCGCGGAGAGCGAGAGCGATGATTAATCGTTAAACGATTGCCGTTTTAGCCCCGAGAACCGCCAATTAATCCTCGGCTTATCAAAGGGACGAGCTCGTATATATGTATGTATGTGCGGCTTGGCTCAGCCGTATCTTTATTTCCAAGATTTGTGTGTGTGTGTGTGTGTGTGAGTGGAGAGAAAGGGTTGTATTTTCTGGCTAAATTATTTCTTAATTCTTTGCGAGGGATGGAACGGCGATGTGGGTTGGGTATTAATAGCAGGAAAATTCGCGCGTTGTATATTTTCTGAGTAATTTATTTTGCTTAATTTTATAGAAGGGATATAAGGCGGTGTATGAGGTGGATGTTAATGGCGGGAAATTTAAAGCGTGGAGGATGTAACGTGTAAAGAGTTGTTCGAGTATAGTTTATGTGATTTCGAATATGCGTTTATTATTGTTCATTTGTATTGTAACTGATAATCATTATGACAAACGCGCACAAAATATAGGGTGTACTATAGTGTTTAGCAGTGACTATATTATGCAAATGAGAGATATAAATCGAGTTATAGGCTGTGTAATTTTTCTTATAGAATAAACCTTTGTATAGTCTTGCATGAATAGAATAAAAGAATTACTTCGAAACGTAATGAAAGTTATGAATGTACAAATTGTAGACGATTACGTAACGTGGTATTAATGCTTGAATAAGAATATTGCATAATTAAGTATATAATAAATGATAATTATCATTCTTTTATACTGACACCCCTAGACAAACAAATTAAATAAATTAACATTATCATATAATAGCATCTTATTATCTACAAATATCCATAATATTATAGTCGTAAATCTACGTTAAAATAGAGAACGTAAATGCTAGCGAGGAATAAGTAATGTCTGAACAAAAAACTATTTCAGTTAACTGAAATATATATTTCAATCGTCAATATAGTTGACTTGTTCAGCCATCCGTGACGGCTGTGTTTGTTCGAGTCAACTGCTATTTCCTCCCGGCCGTATAGTTTATTACTTTTATGTACAGTCAGGAAATTGTCGTATTGAATATTTTATGAAGATTTCAGCTTTGTCGCGGGAATATAGTATGCCTTTAAAATAGAAAAAGAATTTGTAATGAAGTCTAAATAAAATCGATAACAATTTTTTTTAACATAATAATAGAAATATATCGATTGTCCGTAGTATATACTAAAAGTGTTTAAAGTTTTTCAATTTTACAACTATATATTTTTAGAGATAACTATATATGATCGTTAATTTATAAGACTTGAAATACTTCAATATAATTTTTGTTTAGAATTATTATTGGTATTTTATGTATGTTATTTTGATCAGTTTAATATAATCTTTTTACAAGAAACGTTAACATATCCAAAATGTTTCGTACACACTCTATGAGTAAACCAATTAAAAATTGATCCTCTAAAATTATAGCTAATTTATTAACACCTTAACCCCACGTTATAGAAAATCAGATTTCCCAGTACACCGCAAAATTTAAACGACAATCTTGTCTCTTCCCCAGGCGTATGTTCCCGACGCTGCGGGTCTCGTTCAACGGTCTGAGGCCGGACGGCCGCTACGCAGTGGTGATGGACATCGTGCCTGTAGACGAGAAGCGCTACCGGTACGCGTACCACCGGAGTTCCTGGCTCGTCGCTGGCAAGGCCGACCCACCGGCGCCGGCACGTCTCTACGTCCACCCTGACTCGCCCTTCACCGGTGAACAGCTCCGCAAGCAGGTTGTTACTTTCGAGAAGGTCAAACTTACCAACAACGAGATGGACAAGTCGGGACACGTGAGTGTAAATTGACCTTTTTTATCATCAATTATTTGTGTTCGTGGCGTCTGTTGGACTGTCTCGCTTTCAATTGTCTATAGTGCTGTAGTCGTAAAAAGTGTAGAATTTATTTTTTTTCTTCTTAATTAAATTATTTTGTAATATTAACAGTATATTGTAATTATCTGCTTGGTAAATGGGATAATCTTTATGCAGTATGGAACGATTGTTAATTGACACTTGACTTCAAACTCATAACTGCATCTTTTTACATTACCATGCACAATTTTCCTTCCTCTAACAACCAAAATAAACTAAAATTCTAATTTTTTAACCAAACCCAGCTTCTAATATACCATCAACCTCTCCATCACGGGAAATACTACCTCAAAAGGCATGCACTTTTCCTTCTTACCTTCGTCAACCGCTAACGAAAGTGATATGCACGTGCATTGGAAAGTGCAAGCCCCCGCTATCTCTCTCTCTCGATCGATCTTTAATGTGCAGCCCAAGAACAAAAGCTTCTCTCCCTCTCCCCATCAAAGCGACATCCCCCGAAATTATTATTAGAACCTGCAGTAGAAAGTGAAGCGAAAGAGACATTCCATGACAGCGCGGCGGTGGTAGATTTTCGGCGACTGTATAACCACTGCTGCAACTGGGCGTTGCATCGGATCCAGTGATATTCGATTAGGCTGCAGACGCTTGTCAGACAGTCGGGCGGGGGCTAATGGATAATCCGATCCGCGCGACAGTGGATACAGGACGACGTGGTAGCGGCGGCAGTCTCCGTAAAAATAGGACCGTCGCGGGCTTTTAAACTTTTGCGCGGCGTCGTTGTCGTGTAATGAAGGTGTTAATTACGCGGCCGCTTTTCTTGGTGGCCGAGGGGCTAAGAATAGAGGTAGACGCGATGAATGCGCGCCCGACGCGGAGTAGAGCTTTGACGAGGCAATTTTCGTCGCGCGCGGGGATGATGGAGTTATAAAGTCTGAGACGGGGGCAGTATAAGGGGGAGTTTGAATGTCCAATAGCTATCGGGTTTGGGAAATTGGTGTGTATAAGGGTATATAAATAGGCTGATACGGTCGCATCGTTTTTTCGATTACCTGTCGTCGTTGTTTATTGAAGATTTCGGAGTCGCTATTTTCAGCCGGTAATGATAATTAAGTGTTTAATTTGCTATAAGCGACGATGACGTTAAGCTACTGTTTCCGACTCCCGAAGCTTCTATTTCTTTTCGCGATTGCATTATTCAGTCGCTGCAGTATATATTTGGCGTAAATGGTATCGGGTGTCTCTTCTTGCCTTCTATTATCAATTTCGAGCTAAATCGAATTGATTCTAATCTATTGGTACATTGGTTGCATGAAAATTAATCGTAAATTTATGTCATTAATACAGCTAATGCTTTTACAAATTAATGAATTCGATCGTTGTTACGAATTTCAGCTGGTCCTGAACTCGATGCACAAGTACCAGCCACGTATTCACCTAGTGAGACGCCCGGACGGCGGAAATTGCGACCCTATTGACGACCTGGAACGTGAGCCTTTCAAGACCTTCATATTTCAAGAAACCATATTCACCGCTGTCACGGCCTACCAAAACCAACTCGTAAGTACATATTATATCTGCCATTGTTCATCATTTTTCATTGAAAAAAGAAAATAAAGAAAATATTATTCTCCCCCATACGCTTTTTTAATCATAAAGTTATAAAGTTACATCTACATAAATCCAAAAATAATAATGCCTGCGTACGAAGTACACCGCGCCAGCAGCTTTACACTGTACCCTCGTTAACGACTTCACGCGCGCAACCACACACACCGCGTTTTTCAAGTCCCGCTCCGCGCGATGCTCCCTCTCTAAAAAAAAAAAAAGAATGTCGCCGCACTTTGCGCATGTCACTTCTTTTAACCCCTTCGCGACTACACACCACACACACGCTTCTTCTTTTTTTCTCTCTCGTCAATCGGCCAGTTTTACAATGTCACCGGTGATAAATCCCGCGCCGTAGAGAAAAGTGCGAGTGTCTTCATCGGTGGCGGCGGCGATCGTAAAGCAGTTAAAAATAATTGTCAGGCTAGAATCTCGCAGGCGCGAAAGAAAAACGGCGCGAAGAGTCGCGTATATATCGACTGTACCCCCCAATGGCTTTCTTTCATAAATTACACTCGCGAGCGAGTAGTAGTCGCGCGTCGTTAAACGCGCACTCGCGCTCTTTCTCTCGCATGCATGCACGCGACTTTTTAATCTGCGCAGCGCAGCAGCGCGCTCTATACTCTTTTATACCGTAAATCACGGCGGGATTTACGAGCGCTGGAAAACAAAAAGTAAGTACGAGGACAGAAACAGAAAGGGGGCGCGCAAGAGTGAGAGGGAGAGAGACGAAAAAATCGTTCATTTGCGCCTGTGTAGACAAGAGTCGCGAACGCGTTATCATATTTCACGATATATACGCGCGTGCGGCGTGACTGTATGTGTGTGTGTGTGTGGTCCCCCGTCGTTGACGACGTCGTCTTCGTCGTCATGGTTCCTTTTCATCTTCTTCTCTCCTCCTTCTTCCTCCTCGTTTTACGGCGAGCATATATATATATACGGTCACCCAGGCACGCGTGGAATCTAGCTCGAGCGTATCGGTCTCTCTCTCAGCGCGCGGCGTGACAATGGACGAATGGCTCGCGCGCGGACTCATGCGGTCGGTAGTGAACGGATATGGAGAGAGAAAGAGGGAGAGAGAGTGAGTTTCATTCGATTTTCGTCGGATGGTTAATCTGCGTGTCATAAACCTGTCCCGGCCGTTAAGTACGCCGCTGCAGGTCGCCGCCGCCGCTGCACGCGTCTGCCTGTGACGAGAGTTCTGACTGCATGAGGATGGGGAGAGAGAGAGAGGCTGGCAGAGACGAGCCTTCTTTGGTGGCTATTTTCGGTGGATGACTTTTTTGGTGAACGAGGAGAGAGGGACGGGGAGTCGCGTTGAGGTTTATTGATGGATTGGGTAATGATTGAAATTAATCGTGATTCGGATCGTTGGGAATTTCCGGTAAATGTAATCAAATGTATGGATTCTTGGTGATGTCTTTACCGCGTTGGTGCATTATGAACGAAGGTGGATAAATTGTTATTTCAGTTTTATTTTTTGTAGTTAAATTTAATTTAATGTTATTGGGCTTGTTACAAAAGTTGTTATCAAATTATTATTTATAAATTAATAAGAAATACAAATTCATGTCGTTTAATAATTACACAAACAATTATATATTAGAATAACTAATTGTTTCAAATTATTTTATTTATCGAAAATGTACTGATACTTACGGTTTTTATGTACAATATTTTTACTAGATTCATATAAAATTCTTTAAAATCATTCGATCGACTTTTTATTTTCATTCAAATAATAAATTTACACAAACAATTTTAGAAATGATATACTTTCACCAATTCTCGAATTATCACACGCCCCGCACACACCAGAAAATCGATCCACACACATCTCCAAAAAAAAGCAACAACCTCCTCCACGCCCAAACCCTTCTTTCTTCGCACCTCTCCTTTGAACCTCCTCCTTCTCCTCCCTCTTCCCCTCGCGATACCCCGCGTACGGATTATACCGTCTGCGCTCGTGTATCCGGACTCGCCGCGGACTTCTCGGCTTTCAAGCCGACCACCCGGGCGCTTATTTCGCTTACTACTTCGCGCCACCCTCGCGGCAGCCGCGGCGACAACACACTACACTACCACCACGAGCACTGCACGAGCCGATGATGATGATGATGAGGTGCGAAGAGATGGCCCCCGGCAATTACGGATATCATTATCGTTCTCGCGCTCCTTCCGGTCTTCTATACCACCACCGTCGTCGTCGTCTTCAGTTCTGCAGGGAGAGATGTTTTATTGTACGAGAGTTAGTACAGTTTACCTAGAAATCTCACGGCCGCGCGCGCGACCGCGGTAAACATCGTCGCAAATGGGCGCTCCCCGGGTCTATAATTACATCAACAATACGTTTGTTCGCGCGGGGCTTCAACGCTCGCCGCACGCGAGTAGACGACGAGAAGAAGACTAAGAGAAGGAGGACGCGATGGCACACGTTGCTGATGTTACTGCGACAGTTTATGTTGGAGCGTTCGCGGAAATCGCTGGTGATGGTTTTCGGTTGTTATAAGTGTATGAACGATCACCATTACACTCTGATATTCGATGTTTCAACGGTAATAAATATCGACGTTATGTTTGAATTGCAAATAATTTTTTCCCCGATTCCCGTACTCAATAACCCATGTTAAAATGTTTATTATGAAAAAGCTGCATTATATGACTGTTTCGTAAAAAGTTGTTTGCCCACCGCGACTGCATTAAATTCGAACGTACATGAAAATACACAGCGGCGTCGCATTAAAATTATTGATTTACACACAAACGGCGATAAATAACGATAGGTTTTGAAAACTCTTATCATCAATATTCAGAAGCGCGCCATATAGCACAAATATATATGTCTGTGTGCGTGCATTCATTACGAAAAAGTTTAACTATCGGCGATAAACTTCGTTTATATATCCTTCATCAAATTGACACCGTAACGCGTTTTCAGTAGCTCATCTCCGCGCGACGCATCAACGTGTGCGCGTTTATATAAACAGTGTATTTAAATTTCGAAACGCGCGCGAAATTTGCATACATCCGCAGCCTAGAAATACCTTTCCACATCGCCAGTACAAAAATCGCTACACACAACATAACCGTAATCTCTCGTATATAATACACCACAGGCGCGAAAATCACCACCACTGTACCAACGCTGCGTCTCTTTTTCAATCTCTCTCTCACTCTCGCCGTAACGACTTCCCTTCCATTATATTTTCCACGCACATGCACATACGTATATACACTTATATATGTATATGTGCAGACTCGACTACTACCGCGCATTGTTCGCGGCGTCTTTTTCTCGTAACGGTCGCATCATCGCGCTCTCGATTCGTCTCTCCTCTCATAATTCATAACTTAACTGCTCTTCCTCTTCCGTCGCTCGGCGTCGTTCGTCGCTCTGAGCGTCCACGCGGGCGCTCTTTTTCACGCTCTCTCAGCGTGCGAGAGAGAGAGAGGCCGTAATGGGCTGGCTTTTTGCGCGGAGATCCATCTACTTTCAACGAGTTCGCGAGCGGAGAGAGAGGGACGTTGACGAGTGGATTTTTTGCGGAGAGACGGAGAGTAGACTACTGCTGTGCGCAAGAGAGATGCGTGGAGAGTATAGTGTGTTGGATGGCTGGGATGAAAGGTCCATTGGCTGCTGATGTTATATGAGAGTAGATTTTTAGAAGTTGAGGGGGGACATTATATAGGCCGTTTTTGTTAGAGCCTTGTGTATGGGTTTGGCGTTTTTTGTTGTTGGTGGTGTTGAAAATATTAAGGTTTTTTGATTTATGCATCAGTACGCTAATGAAGAATTAATGTTACTAGAACTATAAGAAATTCAATGGACGCAACTATAGTTTACAGATTTTTTGTCATGTTGACATTGTAGAGGAAGAAAGTAAAATAAATTTATATTGTGATACTTGGTAGTATATAACGTACATATGTACGTTATATGAAAAATTTATACTCATTTTTATATGGCTAAAAATGATAACCGGATACAATTTATGCTCGCACAGTAAATATCTTCGAACGATATATAGCGTAAAAACTCACACTTAACGGCGACGAACTTACACTCTACATCATAATTACACGCATAACTGCGCGCTCTTCCACGCACCCGCGTAATAAAATCCTCACAATATCATCGATTTTTTCTCCATCCCCTAAACACGTCTTTTCAACTCCATTCCTCAAAAACAAAAACTTTTTTAATTATGATCGCGTTTTAATGGCGACCTCCGCGTTCCCTCGCAAAAACCCATCGAATTTTCCTCTTTATTATTCGCGCTTGCCACTCTCGAAGCATCCTCCTCCTCGTCTTCCTCCGGGAGGCTTTTTTGCGCGCCCACGCCGTCTTTATTACCCGCGTGCGGGCTTCTGGCGGCAATTAACGATCCGTGGCCCAAATAAAAGAAAACCTACCGCCGCCCTCCCGTAATGCGCTCTCACACACACACAGACACACGCATAATCTTTTTTTCTCTTTCTCTCTTCTTCCTCGCGACGCGCTTCAGTAGCAGAATAACGTATAATTCCGCGGGCTCGCTCTCTCTCTCTCTCCTCCTACAGCTTCTCATTACTATATCTTCCTTCTCTCTTCCTTAATTACGCGCCGCGACTTTTTTCACGCTCTCTCGCGCGAATTTTTACGATTCCACGCCGCGCCGTTATTTATCGCATCGGTCGTTAACCGCGTTTTCATTAATTTCCTCGGGCGCGATTTATCTAGTCTCTCTTTTGCGTATATATGCGGTAAGAGGTGAAATACGACGTCGTACGTTTTTCGCGCTCGAGATTCCACGCGCGAGAGTGTAAAATATATATTTTGGAAGGGGTCGTGCGTATGCGCGGGTGTCGGTGCGATCCTTTTGTCTTGCTCGCCGACAAAGCCGCGCGGGATTCCGGACACTTGTAAAGCGAGCGCACGGGTGCGAGACATTGTTTCGCGGGGAGGTCTGTGTGAGAGTGTTTACGTTCGTCATCGGGGAGGCGTTGGACCGTGGCCAGATTTTCAGGGGGGCCCGTCGAGGCGATTATGCTCACGTGTAGAAAGGTTTTTGATGATGTTTTTTGAGGTTGTTGTTGTAGTTTTGGTTGGTTTTGACGAGTTCGGATGAATAGGTTTTGAATGTTGAGTGAAAATAGAGCATTTATATGAATTCAAAAATCTAGTCTTTTAATGAAATGAAATATTATTTCTTTTTTCTGTGACTATTAATAGTTATTTATTATAATAAACATTAGACTTTTCGCTTTGTATAAACTAAAACTACCTTATAATAAATAAAACCAAATATTTGCTCATTTCCAAACCCCTTGAAAAAGTTATTTGCCAGGTGTCAACGTTTCTCACTTTTTCATAGCGATAAACCGCCTCGACCGCCGAAACCTCGGAGCCTCACTTCCTCTGTTATTTGTTTTACTGGAAACTCTCTTTCTCATTCTCTCCACCCTCAATCTTCTCTTTCCTCTCTCTCGTCTTCATCATCATCCTCTCGCTCTCCCTCGAAGCGCGTCTCCACTGCTACCACCGCCGACGACGACAATTCGCGCCTCCGATTATCGCGCCTTCCGGCGGCGCCCTCTCAAAAGCGGCCCTGCGCGTCCAAAAAAACCCGACGAAAAACAAAACGAAGCCCACAACTCTCCATGCCTCCCTCTCGAAGGAGGCGATGGTTTTAGTGGCTGTAGCAGCAACCGCCGTGTGCACGCGCGCGCGCGAAAGAAAACATAAATAATCGCGTTCAAATGAGACAGCCGAGACGAAGAGGAGAGGAGAGAGAGAAGCCACACACAGCGCGCGGCGCGATGATGAGGCGAGTGGCATGCAGCGAGTGAGGGAAGCGCTGCCAAGAGCAGAAAGAGAGAGAGAGAGCGCGTATATCGCCAATTATTCAAAAATTATTGCTCATTGTTGAGGGCAGCACACGAGGGAAGACGGGAGAACGTTTCGGGATGCGAGTAGGATATAGAGGTTTAGAGGGAACGCGCGAAAGAGAGAAGTTGCGCGTGCGAGAGTAGTCGTAATGGTCGCGGCGTTATTCTGATTTATGGATTCGAAATTGTTTGACATTTCGTTAAATCTAAAATTAAGCTCTTTTGTGCGGGTGGGTGAATTATCGTCCGCGGGGTTGATGTGTGTCTTCATTCCGCGCCTCGCGCGAGATTCGTTAAAGTTTAAGCATTTGGTTTATTTTCGGTGTTCACTCCACATTTCTTAATTAATAGAATATTGTCACATAGCTTTCGTTTTAATATGTCTTATTTTTTATTCATCTTTTACGTTCGCTTTATACAATCTCCCGATTGTCCTGATTATTATTCCATTTTCGAACTTTCACGTGGATTAAAGTTTTACACTTTATTCGATCGCTGATTACGTTAACAATTATTATTATCACTTATTCATACTAATATTATCAATTATTCATACATATTATCACTTATTCCATTGAAAATTTCTTCCAAATCAATGTAAATTTTAATATAACAAGATTAATCTTGATATTGTTTTGCCTTGCCTCAATATTCAAGACAATAATCGGTACAATATTGATATACAGTTTTCGATACAATATCAAGATTGTGGTGTCAAGAATGTAAAGAATCTTGTCTTGTCTTGAAAATAACTT
>UXGD01001392.1:0-35466 GCA_900474315.1 Torymus auratus
ACTTATTAAAATCAGCTATAATTGTGGACGAAAGGTAATCTTATATATTAGTATTTAATATTTTTATGTTTGTTGGACTGTAGAGGTTTAGTAGACATCAACGAACGAAAAATAAGGTAAAAAGTTTTTCTGCGAATGTTTTGAGTTTTTATTACTCTCCTCTTCAGGGCTATTTTCAATTATGTATGTTAAAATACAGTTTAAATAATTGAAACTGTTTTTCTTATTTTTTGTTCATTGACTTTCATTAAACCTACAAATATATTCTAATTTACAGACGCTTTTTTTAAATTAATTTAATATTTTCAGCCAAACTATATTTTTATCATAGTTTTAAATGGTTGACAATATTATCTTTCTAAATTACACAACTTTTTTATAGTTACTGAATATATTGTGAAAACTTTTCAATTGTAAATAATTATTATATTAATAATTTTCGAAGGTTTTAAATCGTGGTGTTGAACAAAAATGTGGACATACTTTTGAACATCCTAATATGGAAACATGTTGGTACAGAGGCTTGTGTATTGCAACTATTTCAAGTTTTATAAATCATAGTTGTGAACCTAATGTGAGCCGATGCTTCACTGAAGATAATCGTGTAATAATTCACGCTTTACAGCCCATAAAAAAAAGAACTCAGGTTAGCATTAATTTTTTTTTTTACTGAAAACTTTTCCAATAATCTAAAGTTGTATATGTGCACTTGAATTTTATAAATTATATTTGCAGCTATTTGAATGTTATGAGAAAAGCTTTTATGAATTATCAAATCCTATGAGGCGCAACATACTTAAGCAGCAATATAACTTTCTGTGTTATTGTAAACCTTGCAAAGAAAATTGGACAACATATGTAAGTAAAAATGAAATATTTATGAATTTTTAATGAAATATAAAATTTGGGTTTTAAGATTTTAAAAACATTAATTATAATAAAATATCATTATCACATGTTTAATATTATTAATAATATTTTATTCAGCATGGTTTCAAGAAATGTTTGTGCATATATCATCAAAAAGTGAAGACTCCATTAGAACTGGATTTGCTGAATAATAACGCAGATATAATAAGTGCTGTTGAAGAAACGGTAAATACTGACTTCACGCTACAGGAGATTTCGCGTTTATCGATAAGTATTGAGAAAGCCGTAGAAAACTTGCCACAACCATCTTTTATTACGCATAAATTAATTTCGACTTTGGAAGGAGCTTTTAATAGACAGAATGGTGGGTGGATACACATCCCAGATCAGTGCATAAAGTTTTAAACAATCTTTTTTATACTGTCAGAACAATATATTATTAAGAAACTTTTAATCTTTTTTTACTTTTTTGTATTACGATGTATATCACTGTAAATGTTTAATAAATTTCTATTAGAATAAATTTAAAAACTTCTTATCTTTGCCAACGTGTACCTATGACCTGAAATCAACCGAATCGCGCGCGAAGCGCAAATATCTCGGGTATTTCCGTCTCGTCACCGCACCACACCGAAATTTCCCTAGACATCAGCAAGCGAAATTCCCTAGACGCATCCATTCACGTGGTCTCCTCGTGCATACGGCATCCGACAATCAGCTGCGTTGCAGCGATCCGCGACGCGGCGACGGTGAAGACGATGTTGCGACTGTTGGTGCCTCAGGCGCGCAGAGCGGTGAGCACTTGGTCGCCCCTTGCCACCGCCTTCAACGCCCGTCCCTCGGCTAAATTCGACTTCAGCTTCGGTCGCAAGGAGACTGTAAGTATCTATCAGTTGCTACAAGGGCTAAAGGTTATGGAAGCTTATTTTTTTCTTCCGAGTTTATTTACCAGGAGTTGGAAGTGTTCGAGGTATTAAAGTTGACAACGATATAAAGATAAAGATTTAATGACTGTTTTTGGTATTAATTGTTTAAATGTCATTCAAAATCAGATATAAAAATTATAGTTTTTCATGGTGATAGAAGGGGTCAATGACACTGAAGAATGATGTCTGGACATTTATTTACATCTACTAATAACAATGTTATTTCAGAATTTGAAGGGAAATCATTTTATTTCATTGTCTATTGGTAATTGAAAAGCATTCAAGTTATCACAATTTTATGCAATTTATAAATTATTATACCAAGTAGTGTAATATTAATATTTATTCAAACATTAATTTACTTGTAACGTCTGTAAAGTTGAAAAAATTCTCTAATTTTTCTAATGTATATTTATTAAGAGAAGTAAAAGTGAATTAAAAACTTAAAGCAACAAATAATATTACATCATTTTTTAGGGATTATTTGAACTTCCAGAACTTCAAAATGCTAGTGGATTCCAAGAACTTGAAGATAAAGCCATTTCTCGCTGTGATGAACTTGTCAATGAAGCTGTCAATAATGATGGAAAACGAACTAGAAAAATGGTTGAAATCTTTGATGATTTATCAGATACACTGTGCAAAGTTGCTGATATGGCCGAATTTGTACGAGTCGCACATCCAGATACAAAATTTCAGCAAGCTGCAGAAAATGCCTGCATTGCTATCAGTGGCATGGTAGAAAAGTAAGCTAACTACTTGTATTTTCTTTAGTTTTTAATTAAAAAAATAATTTTAAATTATTTTATTTTTTAGATTAAATACAAACCGTCAGTTGTATGATGCTTTATCTCATGTTGTTAAAAATGGAGATGTGGTAAAAACATCTGAAATGGACGATCATGTAGCCAATCTTTTCCTGTTTGATTTTGAACAATCTGGGATACATTTACCTGAAGACAAAAGACGTAGAATAGTGGAATTGAATGATCAAATACTTCAGGTAATACAATAATATTTCATAAAATTAACTGTATATATGTTATTTCATTATAAACCTTTTTTTGTCATTCACAGTGTGGCCAAAAATTTATGGCTGGAGCAGTTGAGCCTCGAATTTTAGAAATTAATGCTCTACCTGAAAAAATTGTAAAATTGTAAGTAAGATAGCAAATAAACAAGTACAAACTTTATCTATAAAAATAAAATACCTTCAAATTCTTGTAGTTTTGCCAATGATGGGAAACATATTGTAGTCAGTGGCTTAAATGCTGACAACAGTGATGTATTAGTCAGAGAAGCTGCTTACAAAGTCTTCTTATTCCCTGATCCTAAACAAGAAAAACTACTGGAAGAGCTTTTAGATGCTAGGCATAAGCTGGCTCAAATTTGTGGCTTTCCCACTTACGCGCACAGGTACACAAATCTACAATCACGTTAATAATATCTAATTACAACATCAACAATTCAAAAATCATTTTTAGAGCTGTTCGTGGAAGTACAGTCGAGAAGCCAGAGATGGTCTACGGCTTTTTAAACTTAATGAACGCCGAGTTGCATCACAGGGCGATTCAAGACTTCGACCTGCTGCAGAAGATCAAAGACGCGGAATGTCCCGTCCAGCAAGTATGAACTACACCTTCTCACTTTTCAATAAAAAAAAAGAAAAAGAAAGCTTCACTAAAACTAAACTTAAAACAAATTTTTTCAGCAAGTTATGCCATGGGACACGGCCTACCTGTGCACAAAAGCACGCAAAGCCTGGCTGGGCGCGTCGAACGAGGAGTTTGCCCCGTACTTCTCGCTCGGCGCCTGCATGGAGGGTCTGAGCATCCTGACGCGCGCGCTGTACGGTGTGCGACTGGAGCACCAGCCGACGCTCGCCGGCGAGATCTGGGCCACCGACGTCCACAAGCTTGCCGTGATCGACGAAGATGAGCGGCTGCTAGGACACATCTACTGCGACTTCTTTGACCGCAAGAACAAGCCTCGACAGGATTGCCACTTTACGATAAAGGGCGGACGACAGCTGCCCGACGGATCGTATCAGGTGACCATTTTCTCATTACACTACAGGCTTTGTATTTAATAATGACTGGTAACGTGTATACTTTAATTAGAACCCTGTGGTCGTGCTGATGTTGTCGTTACCGTCACCGAGAAGGTCGGCTCCCTGCCTGCTAAATCCCTCGCTGGCCGACAATTTGTTTCACGAAATGGGTCATGCTCTGCATTCCATGCTCGGGAGGACGAAGTATCAACACGTCACTGGGACGAGGTGTGCCACTGACTTTGCTGAGGTACCGAGCATCCTCATGGAGTACTTTTCCAGTGACCCAAGAGTGAGCATTACAATTATTAATTTTTCAAAGGATTGATTGTCATTTTAAAGATTCTTTTAATTAAATTTTAAACATTTGCTTTGCAGGTCCTGTCCTTGTTTGCGAAACATTATGAGACCGGGGAGAAGATACCAGAAGATATGCTACACAAAATTTGCGCTTCGAAGAACCTATTCCCGTCGTCGGAAATGCAAAGTCAAGTGTTCTACAGTATGCTGGATCAGGTGTATCATAGCGGCCCACTGAGGGGCTCGACCACTGAGATCTTGGAACAGATACAAACTCAGTACTACGGCTTACCTTACGTTCCTAACACAGTAAGTAGGCTGTAATTTTATTTAAAATATATTTACAATAGGTAGATCGTACGAATCGATTAGAAATTGAATTTTCTGGGATGTAAATATCGAGCGAGCCGAGCTGTTTTATGAACAAAATTTACTTTTTATGCTTATTTTATAATAATTCTAAAATATCAATCCAAAATAAAATTCGTACTAATCAAGAAGACAATCAATTATAAACATTTGAATAACAATATACTTAATGCAACAACAGGCTTGGCAGTTGAGGTTTTCCCACCTGATGGGCTACGGCGCCAAGTACTACTCTTACCTAATATCACGTGCCATCGCCTCCTGGATCTGGCAGACTTACTTCGAAGCGGACCCCTTCAGCCGCAGCTCGGGCGAGCGATACCGTAACGAGTGTCTGGCGTATGGTGGTGGTAAGCCACCCTCGCGCCTCGTCGCCGACTTCCTGAACCAGGAGGCCAGTGCCGAAAACTTCACAAGGTCCGTTATCAACGAAATCGACATGAAGGCCGAGCGCATTGCCACGATCAAGGATGCCTTGAAATGAGATCGGTTGGGATCCTTATCGTTGCTGTTTCGATTCAGTCGTCGAGGTTTTCGTTTGGATTGTTTAAAGTAATATGTGGAAATTATGAAAGAGTTATAGAAAAAAGATCTTATCTTTGAGAACATCTCTGGTTATTGTTAAAATTCATGGTATCTGTAAAAGTTGACAAATTTTCGTTGGCATTTCTTAATTCTAGTCTTGAACAATTATAGATAAAAAAGTTTTACTGAGCGTTAAAATTTATCTCAGATCTATAGCAAAGCATTTACAAATTGTTTCGGAACTTGTGACATCATTTCAATTGAATGTCGTAATCTTGACGATTGAACTAGGTACGCATTAATTGTGGTTACCGAGGCACAATTTTATTTGTTTTTGTGATGTGAAACTAGTTTTTATTACCTAGATTTGAGAATGTAAATAAGCTTGTAATATATTACAGAAATGTAGGTCCAAAAAAAAAGAAAAATAATAGTAATTGAAAAAATGTGCATGAAACTTACATGCTAGACGTTTATACAAGTATGTAAATCTTTTGTAAGAAAAATACGAAATTAAAAATTTCAAAGTTAATATACTTTATATCAAGTTATTATTTCCCAAAATTAAAATAACAGTTCTAATGAAAATAAATTTTTCGCTTGAACGTTTCATCTGAAAAAAGGAAGTTATAGCTTAATTTATAAGTACAAAATAATATAAGTAACAACGTAACCAATAAGAAATAGAATAACCATGAGAAGTGAATGTAAATAAGAACTATGTATTGTATGATTTTATTACAAGTACCTGTTACTATTTACAACTTTGACAAACATCCTATGAATCTGTTACATAAAAATAATTTTTATAGTGTACTTTTCATTTGCTTAGCTTCATACTTGAGACGATAATTCTGGCGTATATAATAAGAAATATCATATCATTCGCAGTATGTATTTTGGCTGGCTTACCCATTCATTAAAGGCAGTCCTACCGAGTGGCAGTTTAAAAAATGTATTTACCCTCAGTTTACGCAGACTACTCTCAGCAGAAAAAACTGCATTTCAACACCATAGTGTGGTTTAACAACACGAGAAGCAAGAATATTGTAATACCAGCCAAATAGTAGAAGTAAAGCGATCTTCGCTATTTATACATTTGTGAAAAATTATTATTCTTCGCAAATCTTGAATAATCAAAAATGAACCTAGCGTTTATAATTGTGATTATTTTCTCCCTCCTTCTTCAGGATGTTTATTCACAAAAAAACACTGGATACATTACTTTGTACAAGTCTTTCTTTATCATTCAAATTTTGAGTTAGAATAATTCGCTCAAAAAAATTGCTTATTAAGATTAAGAGAAAAAATATTACAAATAGGCATTGACAAATTCTTAAACCTTCGTCATTACCAAACGATCCTTTTTGCCTTCTTTTTATAAACAATTTTAATTTACATGGTACTTACTCGCCTTGTAAATCGAAAAAACACAAAATAAGTCCGAAAAAGATCGAAAAGGTTATTTTATACATAAGATAAATACATTTTTTTTTCTTGTATAACCTAAGGAAAAGAACTAGTTACGGTCTAGATTTTAAGGCTTCGCGTAGAGTTTTAAAACGACGCGCTCAGCCTTCATTTTCACAATATTCTCACACTATAAGTTGTCAAGATATCCAAAAAATTCATTAGCCCTCACTTAATTTTATTAATTGAAGAAGTGGACATTTCTCACCTAAAAACGCAGATTTGCAATACTCTGTCCACGTGCGATGTTTCTTTCTTCTCATTTTTTATTGTATGTATATATAAAACGCATAGCATTTAAGAGACCTATCAGAGAATTATCCGGCACCTAACTTACCGATACATCGACTTCTTTTCAGTTTATTCGTGCAATTATTATTTCACTAAAATTAGAGCATCTGCCTACTTTCAAAATGTGAATAAAATTAAAGTACAGAAAATGATTGTGGTATGACTATTTTCTGCCAAAATTTAAAAGAAATTCTATGTTTAATTCCAAGTATGTGACATACAGTTGAGCTCAAACGTTAATTATTATTTTACGTCTTAATTATATTAATAACTGCACTCATAAAATTAATACAGATCGCATACTTGTTAAAATAATAACCATTGTTCGAGTAAATTATGAAAATATCCGCAAATCCTTAACAGAGGACTTTACCATTTACTTGAAGTGTAGGCGTCTATTCGGGCTCAATTTTTTTTTTTTTTTTTTTTTTTTTCTTTCACTTTCTTTTCGTTATTTTGTTCAGTAAGATACCTACGTTCGCACACCGTTCAATAAATTAACAAATCAGTATAACAATCAACGGTGATCAAGAATCAAAGTTTATACAGGTCGAAACACAGTCTCTGTTGATAAAAGGTATGGCGACCTTAGTTAAGTATTGCCCGTTATCGAACGTATTCTTTCTTTTTCTTTTCTCTATTCTCCTAGCTAAGAAACTCAACGTTAACAAACGCTGCTACAATTATCTCGCTACAATCGTTTGTGTTATGCTCGTTTATTTGTTGTCTAGTCGATTCACTTTCGCCACTCTGAACTCTCGCTTGCTAAAAAATCTCACCAAAATCCATGGGGACGCAACTTTGGCATTCGCACGATGTGGTTACGCGACGTAGTTGTATTGGTTGGCGTTGTCTCTATCCCTTTCCATGTAGTCTCGATCGATCAAGGATTCTATTCTCTTCTTCAAGTCGGCAGGCTAAAACACCAAACACAGTGATTAATAATCGTACTTATTTAAAATGTTTAAACACTTTATTTTCTGTCGCTGCTTGACATTTAAAAAAATAGTAAAAAATGATCGAATTGCCTTTGGCTTTTTTCGTGGCTATGATATAATATACGAATTTCTCACATGATCGTAATTAGACAATAAAATCATAAGAAACAACGTTTCACTCTTTGGCTCATCATTATTCAGAGAGAATATCACGCCAAGAGAAAGCTTCGATAACTTTTATGTATTGATTATTGTATGTTGCTAGGGATAGACGATATGCCAATTTTATAAAAATTAAAATTAAAACTAGAACAAAAAATAGAAAGAAGTCGCATTCTAGACTACGAAATAGTGTAATAAATTTGTATTTTTCTCTCAAATTACACACGTTAAAAAATCGTGACTTTTGTAAATAAGAAATACGTACCTTAACGGGGAATTTAAGTTGATTGTACAATTCGCTTATAAGAAGATTATGCGTCAGAGTTTTCCTCATCTTCATGATTCGCACGATCGCCGCGTCTATCTGATACTGCCTGTCCTGGTACACCCGTTCCTCCGTCGCCTTTTGCTCTTCATTCTAATCAATTAAATAAAGCACACATAAATTAAAAAAAAAATTGTGTTTGAACTGGCCTAAAAATATATACTCGTTAGTGCGCAGACAGCGCTCATACTTACAAATTCCTTTTCACGTTGAATTTTCCATAAATAAGGCTTAATTTTTTAAAAAGTATAATTTTTCTTATTTTATATTTTAATTCGATTATAAGACTATTTTTTTTTTGTTTTTTTCATATAATTCTATAAAGATATCCGCACAATAATCAGAAAACAATCAAAACCTCCGGAATTGCATTTAATCGATCACAAAGATACATTTAATAATTATTAAATTAAATTTTTTTTTCTTGTATTTCTTTTTCTAAAAATCAGACAATTATAGCCACCAATAACAAAAAAATATCCTTCTCTTCACTTTCATTTAGAAAAAGTAACCCAGAATTTTCCCAATGCACATCAAAAAGATTCTGTTCGTAAAAGAGAAACCGACGACCACGACTCACCGTCTCTTTCATCTGTATCTGATTAATCTTGATGCGGAAGAGCTTGTTGGTGAATTCGGCGTTGAATAGGAATCTATCGTTGTCGGCCACGTCGCGTCCCTTTGGGTGCTTCTGAAGGACGCGTGCCTTGCCGCAGGCGAGCGACTGTAGCGTGCGCCTCAGCTCACCGTCCTCGATGTTCGTCGCGGCCTTGATCTCCTCGAATGACATGTTATCCGCGTCGTTGAATAGGATAAGCACGAGCGCTTGGAACAGTGAGACTTGCAGCTCTTTATTGCCCTATGGGTGAAAAGATACGGTGAATTATTATTAGTATTTTTTTTTTTTTAATTATGAAGATAGTTTTTTAATAAAGGTACTTTTAAAAAGTGTTATTCTTTCGATATTTCGGTTGTTCTAGAGATCATTAAAAAGTTTTTCCAATGATAAAATATAATCAAAAGCTAGGTATATACGGAATTGGAGAAAAATTTGTTTCCTAATAAATATAATAAACGATTATACTTATGCTTGTTTGTTTAAAAAAAATTATTTGCTCTTTGTATGAGAAAAATAAATTAAGTATTATTATATTATTTATTTATAATGTAAAACTAAAATGTAAATGTTAAAAGTGTTTGAAAAATTTTTCAATCAATAAGTTGACGAATATATTATGCATACTTATTCCGAAAAAATTCATTATCAATTTTACTCTTTAGTATTTTTATTGCTTACTGTGAAATCATCGAAATTACGTTAAAAAATTTTAGAAAAGTAATAAGTTATTTTAAACATGAAAAAAATCTACTAAGAACAGCAACATGTATTTTGGACTGAATTCGTTATAGTACGGTATTTTCAAGATCGACAATAAGGCCCTCTACAGGTCAGCCTTAAGTAACCTTAAGGCTGTATAGCAATAACCTGGCTAGCGCCATTCTATAATCGTATATCTATTCTCGCTGGTTAGATCGTGGTTAACTACATAACCTCCAACCGCGTATACTACTGTTCACAGCGTGGTTGTTAGCGTTATTTTCGTGCGCCCAAATACACGTATCCTGTTTAAAATAAAGTAGACATCAATCCTGATCTTAATAGAGAGCAGAGTACTTTTACTTTGGTAATTATCCACTTTTTATCATAATTAATTTCATTAACGATGTTTGATACGACAATGTAATTTTCAATGGCAGTTGTTTACTATTATTTGTTTGATCTTTGTGGATTGAGTGTAAATTTTATACAAAAATTTATTTTTCAGATATGTTAAAATAATTATTTATGATGAATCCTATGGAGAAGGCCAAGCGAAATAGTAAATTAGGAACACGAAATTTCATTATAAAGCAAAAACTTATGAAAAAAGAAAATGCTTTAAATCATTCGGGTGCAACAATTGTTTCTGCCACTGATATACAAAGTAGTAATTCCGAAAACTGGCCTTTTACAAAATGTAATGTAGTTTACGTAGAATGTGGTTAGTAAAACATTTAGATATTATTTAGAATATTTTACTATTTTAAATTAAGAGACAATATTTTTTATAGAACATGAAACACATCAAACTGACAGTCATGAAACTAGTAACAAAGAGGAAATTGCAGATGAAGTAGTAGAAGAAATACCAGAGGATGAATGTGAAACAACAGATCAACTTGGTATATATGAAATAATATAAAATGTTTAGATTAATATTACTTATTATTTTAAAGCATTAATAAAATTATTTACTTTAATTATTTTAGAGCAAACTGATACAAATGAAGATAGCCTACCAATAACAAGAAGTGATTTCATAGGTAATTGAATTAAGCTTCTGTTAAATGACTGTCAGATGTAAAGTACCATTGGTAAAATCCAATTTCTAAATTCACATATCTAAATGTTTGTTTTATGTATGTTTACAAATTGAGAAACTCTTAAGTAATTGTATATACATTGGGTATTTAAATCTGACAGCTGCAAAGTACAAGTGTTAAACTAATTTATAAAAATTTGATTCTAACTTAATTTACTTTTGTACTCTAATTCTATTTTTATATTATAGACTTCTATCAGTCAATATGTCAGCACATTGATAAAAAAATAGCAGGTAATATTATTAATGTCAATATTTCAGTCTTTTATTGAATAATAATCTAACAGTAATTTTGAAATACACTTGTTTATTACAGAAATCAAAGTACCCTTAGTAAATAAATTAATTAACTTAGATGCAAAAATATTAAATATTCAGAAAGATGTAGATGAAATGAAAACATATGTTATGGAAAAAAGAGTATTAAAGGAAAATGAAAATATAATATCATTTAAAAAACTGATTGAAATACACCAGTTGTCATTACCATTTCAATCTTTAGCTGATTTTGAGGAATTTGATGAAATAATTGTGGATACTGTATTTAATGATATGGTAATTTTATTAATTAATATATTTGTTTTAATTCCACTTCATAAAATGAAAAATCTATAATTTTTTTTTCAAACATCTTTCAGAAAACTCATTTTATCTCATCTATAAATACAAATAATGACTTACAAAAAATATGTACTAACATATTTAAAGCATTTTTCACTCGAGAGGTTGTAGTAAGATTTACAGCTCAAAAACAAATCAAAGATAAAAAAGTATTTAAGAAGACCAAATTTTATGGGTGTCTAAAAGGTAATTTATAAATATTCTGATAATGATTGTCAATGATGTTGAATTTAGAGTAATGGTATGTAATTTTGCAGAAGCTCTTTTTCACGTCTTTTCGGGACTCAAAGTAATTGATGATGTAACATTGTTGCATGCTTTGGGTGCTGTCATGAACAATGCTATTGATTGGGATGGTTTCAGGGCCAAAAGATACAAACATGCTATTGATCAAAGTTTAAATAACTAACATGATTAAAATTAATGTACATATTGTATTTAGGATGTACGTACACATTAAGACATAATTTTAAAAACAATGGCTGTACTCTGTATGTTGTTTCACAAGTATATAAATAAATAAATTAATTTTTTACACAAATAAGATTCATTATTTTTCTATATTCATGAACTTTAACATTATTTAATGAATTCAGTCAGTAAACTCAAGTATCATCTGGACTATCATTCGGATATCAATATTCATAAAAATAATCTATATGTAATTGTGAAATAAGTCTTACCTGATTGAACCATGCTTTGAGCACACAATGGCCGAGGGTAGGTTGCCACTGGAGTTTCCTACCGCTGTGCTTTCCCAGATAGAACTTGTTAAAAATGTCCTGATACTGCACCATCTCTGCCGGTAGAGTGACCTCCATAACGGGATAGGTCGGCCAGTAGCCCATGGTGAGTATTGACACGGTCAGATCGAGATTTCCGGCAATCAGTTCGTTCTGCAGATTTCCCGAGTACTGCTTGAACGCAATATTGATGTCCTTGCTCAGTTCCATATCTTTGAACATGCCCTCGAGCTTACTCGTGAAACCACCACCGCACTCCTGTTTCAGCTTCGACAGCATGGACTTTTCCGCGTCGACCGAGGCGGATTTGCCCACAAGGAGACGTTTTGCCAAGTCTTTCTTGTAGAACGCTTCGAACACGTCTTTGCCGTGGATAAAACGGAACAAGACCATAATTTTGTCGAGAAGTCGCTCGAGCTCCTCTTCCGTCGCTTCTTTGTTACCGGCACGTAGTTTGCAGTCAACGAATTTCGCTGGAAAACGTTGATTGAACATTTTATTAGCAATGCTAAGTATTCTGCTTATAAAAATGCTATGTAAGAGAATAATCTTTACCTATGAGTTCAGCTGGTTTGTTAGCTCTTTGATTAATAAACGCTTCGAACGCTTCCTTCAAACTATTTCCAAACTTTTCGTTCCTATGAAAACAAGTATTGACAATATTGTCCATTTTGTCCTTAAAATCTAAGAGTTCCTGTACCATAGTCTTGTCTTTCTCTGGGTCTATAACTATTGTTTTGCCTCTCTTCTAGTAATAAATTTAAAAAAAAAGAAAATAATCGGATTAAAGTTGATAAGATAGATTACATAATAACTTACTTAATATACTCACTTTTATATAAGAGTTAAAATTTAAACAGAGCTCCACTAAACCATTCTTTATACGACTGTACAAATTATATAGTAAGGACAAGTCACTGATCCTGTTCTCATCCAGTAGACCACTCAGTCCCTTTTGTAAAATGCTACTGATGTGTTCTGATAACAATTGCTTTTCAACTGTGTGTATTAACGACCATCTGCAATATTCATAAAAAAGCAAAAGTTAAAACGTAGCTATAAAAATTAAAAAATCAATTAAGTGATCGTCATGTTGGCGTACTTCGTGGAAGAATCAAGATAATGCAAAAGTCTCTCGTTCTCCTCCAACAGGCGTTTGTCAACGTGGGCCAGGTACTCCGGTACGTCGTGCTCCTGCATAAGCCGCTGGCCCTCCGCAGCGTACAGTCTCTCCGTGGCTATGAGGAACTTGGACTCGAATGCGTCCTGGTATATCTGCAGGTCCGAGAGCATGCGCAGCAGTGACTTAAGCAGGGTACGGTCCACCGTGTCGCCCTGTCGCTCCTTTTCGATCAGCATTAGCAGGCCTTCGACCGTGCGCGTCTGCACCAAGGGGTTCAGTACAATATGCAGTCTGAAGAGGTACAGGCCCATGTCCCTGAAATTAACATATAATCGTTGAAAATTCGTCGTCGTCAGTAAGTAATGCAATATTTCTAATGTGAGAAAAGAGATTTTCTTTCTTACCAAATGGATGAGATACTGGGGTTCTGCAAAACATAGGTCCTATCTAAGTAAAGAAATATGCTCCTAATCATAATCATCTGTCTACAATGTGACTGCCAGCATTCATTCATTTTCTTCAAGAAAATAAGTCTGTCCATGGATTCAGCTAAGAATTGTTCTATGTTGGCCTTGACATGTGTTTCAACTAAAATTGTCAAATTGCCATAGAGTGTTGATGCCATTTTGTGACTGCACATGTTCTCTACAGCTTTGTAAAGCTCTTCCAGAGAGTAACGTATACTTTTGCTTGTTTGAATTGCTACCACAGCTTCCCGAAGTTTCTCCCATGTTTCCTCCTGATAATTTTCTGGAAGTTTTGGTTTTTCTGGAAAAGAAAAAGTTGAAATGTTATTGGAAAGAATATTTGATACAACATATCTTTAATAGAATTATTTTTAGTGCATTACATAATATTGTTTATTCAAGAAAGTTAATATAAAGTTTTTTTATTCTTGAAGCATTTTTTATGGTGTATTTTATTTGTATTCAATTAGTTTTTATTATTATAATTCTATCTTATCACAATTATAAAATTATAATTAAATTTAATTAACAATTAATTAAAAATCATCTATGTGATAGTCCATGTATATATCAAACAAATTGTGGAATTTGATATGTTAAAAAAAGAATTTAATGAGACATTTGTAAAATCAGGTAACACAAATTGGTTTTGAAATTAAATGTTACTAAAAATGAGTAAGATGGTACTATCAAATTTAAATACCCAGTGTACCAATTTAGAAGGCCTTAGTCTTGGCAAAGAATTTTCAAGGTAGGCATTCTTTTAATTCTTTTCTAAAATTGGAATCTATGAACATACTTTCTTATAATTACTCCACAACAATTTACACTTTATAAGCATTTACTAATTACAATGAATTAAATTGTACTATAAAATATTATTAATTGCAAATATTTAAAATAATATAATTATAAAATATAAAACTCTTTTTAAATAAATTTTTAGATTGTAAATGCTTAATGTTTATAACACCTTATTAAATAGGTGATGTAATTTGGAAATTTGAATTTCATACGTTAGTTTGCATTATTGGTTTATAAGCATCATTCAACTAAATTTCAAAAATATTTCAAGAAGATAAAAGGAAATGAATCATTATTTAAGTTTTCATGAGGTGACTCCAAAATTATTAATAGTCATATTTGAGAAAGACAAGTGGATACTAAAATTTAATTTTCTATTATTATTTCATAACAATCAAACAGTAAAATAAATGATTGCAAATTAAAAAAAAATCAAATATAAATATAATCATTAATCTATCTTCTTGATAGATATATTTCTTTAAGAACAACCAAAAGCTTTACACATGTATGATGTTATAACCCTGAACTTTTGCTGTTGAGAAGCCTGCACTTAATCATCCAATATAATTAACCCTCAAATGCTGAGGAAGTCAATGCAATGGATACAGGCTATAACATCTACCATTTGCTTTGCTATTTAGTTTACTACACCGTATCAAATTGAAAATCAAGAATTCACTAAGATTCAAATAAAAAAGTTATAGTTGATGCTGATGCTAACAGAACTCCAAAAGTAACATAATCAAAGCGTATCCAGTACCTTTGAAATTCTTGATGACAAGCTTCTTGGCAGTGCCAGGTTTGCCAGTGGCTAGGCTCTGCGTTATCTTATTGACTCCGTTGGGGTTGGCGACAGCCAGTGAGAAATTGGGCCTCTTGTTCCCCCCACTGCCAGCTGAGGCAGCTGTGGTGGCAGCCGCATCGGCCATTGTGCCCTCTGCGCCTGCCTCACCTGCTGGTTCGAGCTTGGGCCGCTTAACGGCTGGGCCGCAAACCTCCTGGAGCTGCTGCTGCTGATGATTTGAGGCCTGCTGCTGGTGGCGATGATGGTGCTGGTGGCTGTACTCGCTAGCCAGAACCTGCGTTCTACCCAGTCTGGACATATGAGCTCATTGCCCTTTTTCTAGGGCTTTAGCTTTTTCGTATTTTCCTGTCCCCCTCACAGCCAATCTCACAACACTCTCTTTGAACACTGCCTTGATGCAGCTCTTCACACTTGGCCCCCCACTACACAGCCCAATCCCCCTGTCTTCCAACAGCTTTCTGTATCTCAGCTTCTCTCTAACCTCTGCCGCAGCTTCGTCTCTCCAGCATCTCCTCTCTCGCACCGGAAAATCAAACACAACTCAAGCCTCCGTCAACCTCTCAACCCTTGGCACTTTACTCTCGCTATATACGTTGGTGGGCTGCTTTCTCGCGAGCCGCGGCTCTCCGTTCTAACCTCCGTCGCGCGGTTTTTTAACCTCTCGCGCGTGCAGTGTCTCTGCGGCTACGCCAAATCCTCGTCGGCCGTGGCTATACTATACCGTATATTCTAGCTCCTTCTCTCTCACATCTGGAGAGAGACAGAGACACAGCTGTACGTACCCCGTGCACAGTACACAGCACATCCGTATATACCCCTGTCCACACACATATATATATATATATACACACACGCCGAGGCACACACGTATTACCCTCAGATTATGATGGTGTCTATATAGACGTGTGAGCAGGCTATAATATACACTGTTGGTCGTGGAATTTTTGAGCGCTCCCCCCCGCGATCCTAATCGACGATTTTTCTGGACGTTGGTCGTTCTCACTCGCGCGCGGGCTGCTTTTTCGAGAACACACACCGAAACGACACTCTACTGGCGATGAGGTGGATAATAACTATGCATCAGAAGGTACATATACCTACACGCACTCACTCCGTGCGACCGCACTGGTTTTATAGTAGAGTTTTGTGAGCTGATGTGTGCGTGCCGTGATGTGTATGTATATACGGATGGATATACGGTCGCGTGCAAAGCCACTATGGATTCTCATGTGTATACGAATTGTAATCGTATAATATCATGTGTGCGCGCGGGGTGCGTAGGGTGACGGTCAGCATTGGCAGAAAAAAAAAACAAACAAGCTTTTTTCGTTTGTTAGTTATGGGGTGGAAGATTTATGGATCGAAGGGATAAGACTACACGTTGTCTATTAAACGTTGTTTACGGATGAGATAAGAATGTTTGGAACAATGTTTGATCTAAGCTTTGGCGAATCTATTGCCCGTCACTTTACAGCGCGAGGTTATGTCGCACGGTCTCGTCACGAATCCAGAGTTTCGGAGCGCCCGCGGAAAGATCACGCGCGGAGAGAGCGGCAATCAAAAGCGGAGCGAGTTGCGGCGATTGTTTTGATTTCCGTGCTTATACCGTAGCTCGCTGTGAGTCTCGAATTTCGGATGAGTGTTTACGTCCTGATAATATCGCCTCTGGACGCCTTATTGATTTTTGACGTTTTTTACCCTGTTCTCAACGATCTTTTCCGTAAGTATATAATAAATAACGATTGTTAATGTGCCACTTGCTTGAATGGTTGATGGTATTGTGTAAATAATTACATTTTTTCGATGTCGCAGGGCTTTTGGTTTATTCTGCTTGTGAAATCTACCTATAGACTATTCATATTGACTTTCTTGGTTTTTATCGTAAATTGACTCTTAATATTAACTAATTTGACATGGAGCAAAAGCCCGTTGTTGTGAAGACGGAGAACACGTACGTCGCTCAGATTGTCAGCGAGCATAATAAGGCGGCGGAGAAGAAAGCTCAGAAGAAAGGTGATAACAATCTGCGATTTTTTTGTTTGTCGAGATGGCATATATCTAATCTGTGGTTCACGAATTGTTTCAGAAAATATGCTGCTAAGTTTTGTAATGAAGGCCGTTTCGCGCGATCAACAAAACAACCTGATGATATCGAAGCTCAAAAATGGTATGACGTTTGATGTTTAATGGGAAAACATAGGTTTTGAAGATTATTGAATGAAAATGAAAAAAATAATTATTAAGGTTTATTTTGTATCAAAAGGTATATAGCAAATACTTATTGTACAATTTTTTGCAATTTTACAGAATTACGCGAGAAATCAGATAATTTAAGCTTACTAATAATAGAAAATGAAGTGAAAGATAGCCTAATAAATTTGAAAGACAAGGAGTTGGAGTCACTGAAATCTAAGGTATTTCAATTTATATTAAATTGTTGTTTTTTTTTTACTTTTTTTATTTTTAACGTAAACAAATTATTATCCTGGCTTTTATTTAAAAAAAAAGAAAAAAAACATTACACATGATTATTAATTAACTCGTTTGCCATTATTCCAGAACGCTAATCTTCAGAAATCACTGATAGAACTGGAAATGAAACCCGACCCCGAGCCCGTGAAACAAGGGCCGCTCGCAATCTACAGCGACAGCTGCAACAACGAAGTCATCTCAACGTTCAGCAACATCATCGCCTCACCGTCGAAGCTGGCGATGGGCCTTGAGGCCGACGAGGCGACGTCCCACAATGTGGTCTCGACGACCAGCCATCCCGGCGATGCTCCTGCGAAACCCGTCCTTACTAAAAAGTAAGCCGATAATTGTAAAACAAAGTTGTGAAGATTTTTCATACATTATATTGTTAACTTTTTGTTGTAGGCGGTCCTTGAAAAGATCGAACAAAGATACAGCGGCGTTGGCCAATGTAAGTTTTTCTCGCACGCTCGTATCTCTGATAGAGACGCGACAGTATTTTGCCAATTGAATTTATAAAGAGATTTTTTACACTTTGTAGATTCTATATAACCTGCGCAAGAGGAACAAGACCAAATGAATCGTTGGAGTGAGTTGTGGGGTAGACGAAATTTTGTCTATAGTAAAAAATGGTTAGCGTATGGTCATTTGAAAATGCGTTTATATTATCAAGTTGCATAGTCGGATATAAATGCGTACGAAGATGTATGTTTATGCATATAAACTGTGTTTGTATAACGATGCAATAACAGTTACGAAAATCGGATGTATATGAATATGTACGCAAGCTGATGCAGTGCAGATCGACGGATTTATGGATCAGTCGTGATGTCTTTGTATAAATATGCATTTTTATACATATTTATAGTATCCGACTATTTTTAATTGCAAATTTTTACAATATCTGTAACTAGTATTTTTCAGGGAAAATAATACTTCATTATATATGAGCGTCTGGACTCATACATATTAATTATTATTTATCGGTTATTGATTTTTTATGCAATTAATGCGTATATATATTTATATATGATCATAACGAGAATCATTTTTTATAAGACAATATTTCATAACTGTAAAATATCAGATGATGGGCTACATAAGCATTACATAAAATTTTAGTGATAATTTAATAATAATCCGTTAGATTTTAATTTAATGCGTGAAAAATGAATTTAAATAGTGTGGCATTAGCTGGACTACATGCTTTCAACTTTTACTGATAAAAAAATATCTTAAAGACTTTCTTCATAGATGTTGACTGTAGCATGTAACGTGTAACATATAGTTACCTAATTTTTGTAGTTTTATCCTTGTTTGATGTACATGGTACATGACACATGTTACATCGAATCCTGTTAAAAAGGGGCGTTGTAAATTAGAAAATATATTTAAGTATTTATTTAAAAGTTTCTGAGACAATTTAAAAAAAAAAAAAAAAACAATATTTATTATTTCTATATGATAAGAGTCTAAAATTAATTCAACACTAAATCAATAAAAAAAATATTCGAACCTAAACAAATGACTTTTCAAATTCAAATATACGATCACGTGACCCCGATAATATTGCGCATATGATGCGCGCGCACGCCGGGCTCCAAAATACTTGTTGTAAACATAACCTTCAAAACGAGACTGTTTGTCGTACACATGTATCTGCCAAATATTTTTAATTACTTGTGACATTTGTTATTGCTGTTGTAAAATGCCACCGAAAAAAGCTGCCGGTGGAGGCGGTGCAAAGGCCGGCAAATCGAAGGGCGGCGGTGGTGGCGACGATGGGGAGAAAGGAAAAGGCGATAAGAAAGGAGGAACTGCTGTTAAGGTTTTTATTTCATTTAAAATTTTTTCAATACAATAAAATACAATATTTTTTAAAGGGGTAATTTTCTAGGTCCGTCATATCCTTTGCGAAAAGCAATCTAAAATTTTAGAAGCTATGGAAAAGTTAAAAGCAGGACAAAAGTTTAATGAAATTGCTGCAACTTACAGTGAAGATAAAGCAAGATCTGGTGTAAGTTTATTTATTTTGCAGTTTTATTTAACCAATGTTAATTATTATATGGTACACAAAAGTTGATTTTCAAAGTATTTTGTTTAGAAAATAAGCATCGGATTTAAATGTTAATATTTTAAGTGTACTTTTGAATATTTTGTTTCAATGGCCTGAGTTACATTTTAAATACAAAAAATAATAATTAATTCCAATACAACATTCTGTTTTTTTATACTTATAAAAGAAATAGCTTGTATTCAAATTGTATATTGCTCTTATTTTGTTTTTTAAGAAACTAAATATTGCTTTACTATTTAGAATAGTTTACAATTTTGTATTGAAAAATTGAGAAGTTTCACGAAGTTGTGTGTGTAGAGTGTGAAGTATAAAAATAACTTTCAATAACAATTTATTGAGAAACGTAATTTTTTTATTCAGGGAGATCTTGGATGGATGACAAGAGGCTCCATGGTTGGTCCCTTTCAAGAGGCAGCATTCGCCTTACCTGTATCTAGTCTTGGGAACCCAGTATACACAGATCCTCCAGTCAAGACGAAATTTGGCTATCACATAATCATGGTAGAGGGAAAGAAGTGAATAAAAAGTCGGTACACACACAGATTTTTTAATAAATTTTGTTTAATAAAGATTTTTCTTGTAAAAAAAAAAATGAAAGAACAGTTTGTCTCATACAATCGATGATCCTTGGGATTACGTTAATATATAAAAAATAGAATAGTTAATAAAAACCACAACACACATTCAACATAAATAATCCATTTAATCTCGATTATTGTCGCGCTCGACTAAATACTACGTGGAAGTAAGGAGGGTTTTGTCAACGTGAAAATAAATAAATCGGTCGGCCACGTATCGCTGAATCTTTACGTGTTTTTGTCTACTCAGTCGCAGGTTTACGTCTATGGCGATTTGAATGAACTTTTGCCTGCCTCGCAAAACCAAGGCTGCACACGTGCGACGTCGTCTACATGTTGCGATCTCAACGTCGCAAACGATAACATTCAGACTTTTATTTTACCGACGGTTGCTAAGTTATCGAATGATATTTTTCTGACAAATCCATTCCAGCCACAAGATTATGTACATCTTTCCTCAGTAACTCCTGTAATTCCGGCTTTTGCAACGCAACTTTTGGATTCCCACGGACAACCGCCGGTAAAACAGATTGGTTCCAGATTTCGGAGCTTTAGACTCGGATGTTGGGGTTGGTGAAGCGCACGTATTTCAAGAGCGAGTCGTTCTCCTCACAGACCCAGGGTTTCTTGTGGTGGCAAGCGACGTCGTGCCAGTTGATACCGTCGTTGTAGAACTGGTTCAGAACGGCCAGGCAGTTCTCGGGGGCACCGCCCTGGATAGCTTCACGGTTGTCAGGTTGAGGTTTGCCAATGCTGCAAGAGTAACATGGTTTGTTAAAAATATGAGGCTTTTGGGCTCAAGAAATTAATACCAAATTTTGATTAGTTAAATACCGAGTTTTCAATTTTGAATCTACTTTACCGACGTTATTTTAATTTTTAAAATATTCTAGTCACTTATTTTAAAAATTTTAGTTGCATATAGTTTTATAGGCATAATTATATATTTCACGATTTTAAACTCTGTAAATCTAAAGTTGATTCAACGAAATTTTCAATAATATATAGATTTTTAAATTTCGTAATTTGAAATATGTGTATAAAAAAAACTTGCATTATTGACAAATGAATAAATAATTAAGCTATATATATAAACGCTCAAAATTTGAATGTTGATATCCGTAAACCAAAACGAAAATAAAAAAATAATTACCCTCCGCTCTCGGACCAGTCGTTCTGGCCGCGGTCGGTGGTCGGGGCGAGTTTCTGGAGCTCAGCAGTCCAGAACCAGCCATTGACCTGGAGGGGCTGAAGGTCGGGCCTGTCACAGCCTTTGAAGTCACAGAGACGTCCGGAGGTCCAGATGTACTTGACTTTGTCTGAAATCACACATCATGCGTCAACAAGTTTTTCCACTTCTCATTCATCTTATATATTTCCGCTCTATTACGCGAATAAAAATTATCATCGAACTAATAGTGTCAATATGTAACATTAGAGAAACTAGGAAGTGCGAAAACGCACGTCACAGTCGTCGCACCGGATGTACAATTGAAAAATTTCAAATTTCCTGTATATACACACAAAACTTGTCGAACGCTAATAGAAGATAAGAAAAAAAAAAACAATCGCAAAGCTAAACGTAAAAATTCCTCCCACATTCCGTATTATTTCCTCGATGAAATCCGGAAACTTTCAAGTCGCGCTTTCCCTTTCCGCGATGCTCGTATCACACGTTGTAAAATATATATATATAATTACTTTGTACGATGCGGCTCTTGATGAACTCGTTCTCGGCCGAAGTCTCGAGCGACACGAGGTCCATGCACCGCTGCCGGCAGAAGTTGCGCCCGGTCAGCCAGTCGACCTCTTGGCCTCCGGTACGAGGATCCGCCCACGAGTAGTAGTAACCCTTGCCATTGAAGCGCTCGTGAATGGTTCCTGGAAAAGAGAATGAAATTTATTTAATTATTGCGGTATATGAGCATGTGTAGATTTATTTATTAAAATGAATATTTTGGTTAGGTTTAGGGAACTAACAGGTAGATTAAAAAAATGTATAAAACAGGAACTTAATCAATTCCTGAAGAAGGAGATACATAAAAATCTCCGAAACGTCGAAGTAAATAATATGGCGTTTTTATTGTTAAAGTAATTTAATAAAACAACCCATTCGACTGGTAGATAACTGGGCATTAGTCTCAAACAATTCAAATGTCTAAAAAAGATTGGAAAAAGTTTGTATAGTAGTTTATTTATTTATTTGTTTTAGAATGAAACGGGCATGTATAATTGAGATACATATTATCGTCTAAAATTTAAGAACTTTTTAAACGGCCAAAAAAATATAAATGATAATAAAATAATAATTTTTTGAATTATAAAGGAAAATTATTATTTACACGATAATCGACGAAAAAGTTTAATTTTCAAACATTTTCTATGCATTTATACAATCACACTTTTATTACAATCGTTTACCCGAGCTTTTCCAAACATTAATCAAGCCCGATCGAAAAAGAAAGTCGCAACAATGAATTTCCAGCGCACCACCTCACCTTCACTCGATTCTTTTTTACCTCCCGCAAGTATCGCGCACTTTTCCCACCGATAGGTATACATAAACCTCAAGTTTTTCCCAATATCCGAGAACCGCTACTTCGACGACGCCGTAAAGCTTATACACCGCAATAAAATCTATTTACGAGCGCGCGCGCGAGAAGACACTTTCGTCCGCTAATAAGGCCCATTATTTACGCACTTTTTGCATCTTAGTGTATACAGCGCAAAGAGAACATAATGGAATCCCCTTGTCGCGCGGGAAAGTTGGGAAACCGGTCGTTGACAATAATCCTCGCGACGTCGATGACGCGAAGAGTCGCGCCGCACACGAGCGGACTTTCTATAGAGAGAAATTTGGAATAGGTATATGGGCGCGGAGATGTGTTTGTGAGGTTAATGGTACGCGTAGTTACTTAGTCGAGCGAATTAATAATTTATAAGGTTTGGTAGACGCCTGAATGAAGTTGTTTCGGTGGTTATAAGAAAGTGCCGAGGAAAGTGTAACGCGTGTAATGAGGTGTTATTCAACGTTAGAAGTAACACATGCGGTTATTTATTATAATCAGTTATGAAACTGGTGGTCTGGATTGGCTGTTGTTATAGGTATGTGGATTGATTCGTAACGTGAATTGTAATATATTTTTCTTGTAGATTATATGCAAATTAAAAGCGTATAACGTCTGGATGTTATTGATTTACTTTTTATAGTACTTAATCAAAATGTTGTACACGTTTTCCCAATCCATCTTTTTAATATCAACCAATAGTAAAATTTATCGTCACTTTATGTTAAATCCATTACCAATACTCACTTACTCTTAATAGTTTCAAAAAAAAACAATTCATTCACAATTTTACCGCGCATCTCCAAATCTCCCCGCACCCATAAGTATATGCATCCTCCTAAAAAAAGGGCGCGCCTCTGGCCCACTTCTCACCTCGCACCTGCGTGTCGCTTCTCTGTCCATCACGAAACTTTCGCGGATACGAGAGAGAGATTTTCGTTAGAGGAATTCGTCGCGGTTTCTCTCGCCGGATTTATGGAGACGCGGGGTGCACGTCGCGCGCTCGTGTGTTTGTTTTGGGATATCGAGGTCGCAGCCGAGCTGAACGTGGGAAACGTGAAATTGAAATCGAAAGTGGATCTTACGGGCAGAGAGGAAGTGTGTGTATATAGGTATAGAGTTTGGAATGAATGTGAATAGGTGTATATTGATTTTGGAGTGGATTTATGGGAGATTTGGGGAAACAGGTGATTACTGTGTGTCTTTTTTTTTGGTATATTTATATGTTTGGTGAAGAATAACAACAAAAGAAATACTTTGTATCGTTTTTCAAATTACGATATTTATTTCCTAGAGAGTTATTATTTTTAAATATATCCTAAATCAAAGTTTTTCTTCCCTATATTTATGAAGCATGTGTGGGATTTTTTAATGTGTACGTATAATTATTGTAACTCGAAATTATTAAGCTTTTTATTTTATAAATAATAACTGAAAGTTAAAGTGAAACTCGAGTAACGCAGCGTTACGCGTAAAGTAATAAATTTTTATAAAAATTATTGTATTTTCACGCTGAGAAATAATAAATGTTCTCTTTGCCGTTAAAATACTTTCCTCTAAATAGATATCACACTGCGCCATGAGAAATTACAGTAATTACACCGCGACATCGATGATGACAATTATATAGAGACATGCGCGCGACAAACACACATAACCCATTAAGACGACTCAATCGCCTATTAGGCACACTAAACGGCTATAGACAGTTAAAACACGCGACGACGACGGCTGCTTGTATATTTACACGTCTCATTGAGTTTGCATTGCGAGTTATTTCCGTCGCGCTTCACTGTCCAACAGGCTTGGCTATAGGCAGTAAGATATATAGATTTCTCCGTGCAGTTTAGAGAGAAAATTCCTTGTAACAATTGAGAAAATGTTAATTACAAATGTATACGATTGCACAAAGAGACTTGACCAGATAAGTTTTCATAGTCACTGAGTGCCTCGTAAAGGTGAATTTTGCATGGAAATAGTCCCAAATGAAGGATGATTTTCCAGTGGAAATTTCTTTTTCGCTTTCTTTAGTTTCTCTTTTATATTATATATATTCTTTCGGTGAAGATGGGTCTTTGGAATGAAATGATGGGCGATTGTTTGGTTGAGATAAGTAATAGAACGAATCTAAACTGTGCAAAATTGTATATGTAGTACTTTTTAATTCGAGTGTTATGTTTGTAATTAAAGTAAAATTAGATACTACTTATACGTGGAGAAATTTTAGGTAAAATTAAAACTAAACTGTTTGCTTCTAAAACTATACAATTATGACCAAATTATTATATTTTTTTATTTTAAACTGCGATTATAACGCTTTTATCGATTTCTCAATACATCTAGTATATAGCAATATATATATGATTTGTCATAAAAATCAACAAACAATTAATGTCACACATTCAAACATATCGCCAAGATTGTATCTAGTTAAAACCCTATAGTAACGACTAACATCATGCACGCATACAAATACTAAACACGACAATCATTCGCCCTCCCTTTCACCCATATCGTACCAATCTGCCTCTCTCGCCCTGATAAATCACTCACTCACTCTCTCATCTAACGACCCATCTTTCCGCATCACGACTCTACCTGTATGCATACGAGTAATCCTTCGGTCAACGGGGTGGAAAAATCGGAGTCACGGCTGACCTGTAAGAGAAAAGCGCGCGCGATAGCTCATTGGGATGCGCGCGCGCGCGGAAACCTATTCGCATCACGCCGCGAGCGCGTGAAAGTGCATCAGCCAATTGAAAGACGCGCAATGTGAGTGAGTATACGGGAGAAAGGGAAAAGGAAAAGTTGGCGTGGAGTGAAGTGATGAGTAAGGGACTCGAGGTGATGGTTTGGGTTGGTGTTTGTGGTGCTGAAGATGTGATGGGTTTGATGATAAGTGTGATATAAGATCGCTGCTTTGCTTTAGAAGCTAGTTTGTAAGGCATTTTAGTGGCTGACAATATCATGGGGTTTATAATTGATATAAAAGAATTTATTGAATCCTGTTTGATCCGATTTGGGAATCGGATTCGTAACACTTTAAATTTTGGGTTGTAACAAATTTGAAAGAAACTGTTTCCCTTCAGTTATGTACTTTTTATTTAATGAAATTATATAACTTTAGTTCAAATAAATAAATTATTTTCATATTAAAAAAAATACAATTTTAATGTTTGAAAAAGCTAAACAAATTGGCGTATGAGTAAGAAAATGCTTATATATATATATATTGTCAGCACTTAAACTGTTAACTTATTAGTCCAAGTGGGAATCAAATATATAGAATTTAATAAACTGTTTTAGTTTGAAATTTAATTACAGAATGGCGAATCATCTTTGCCACGATAGCTGAACACTTAATTAAAATAGAGACTTCTGAAAATTACATGTTCACGCATCTACACCGTATACGCTATTAATAAACCATATATGATTATAAATCCAACTAATAAGGAAACCGCGCAACCATACAAGAGTGAAAATGACACCCTCGCATTATAAAACGAAAGTGCAACAGACAATCGATTCGCCACATCCACTTAAAGACATAATTCCACGCTGCCAACAATTTGAACCACCACTGAATAAATCTTCGCACACAACTCAAACAGCAATCACTCAACAACTTAAACTTAAAAAAGAAAAATTAGCAAAGGAATTACCGATATTCCAAAACTTTCTACACGACCGCCCCATACACCCAATTCCTCACGCACGCGCGTGCCGCGAAACTAGTCCACTTTCGTTTTCACCTCCCTGCAGACAATATTCCTCTCTCGTGCGGCGCACACGCGAATCGAATTCCAAAAGGCCCGCGTGTGCTCATGTATAATAAGTCCCCCCTTGCGGCGCTTTCTTCAACCGCGGGTGAATTTTAATTCGAGAAAGTGTCGATCGCGAGCCGGAAGTAAGTATAAACGCGACGGAAGACGTATGTGTGTGTGAGAAAAGGTCATGAATTTTCATGCGCTGGTGAGGTTGTGATGTGGAGCGGTTGAATATATATAGGAGTGGTGTGTGGATGTATGTGTGTAATTGATGGGTGACGGATGGGTATATATGTGCGAGGATTTGGTTTGGGAGGGTGACAATGGGAATATGTGTGGTTTTGTGAGTGTATAATTGAAACAATAAATTATAGTGAGATAAATAAGAGTTTTCATTAAGAAAATGATTTGTTTATCTTTAATCCTAATTTTATACTAAAGAAGAATAAAATTTTAAGTCTGTATTTGAATAAGGACAATTAATATTCAAACAATTTTCATTCGATAAAAAATATTATAAGATCAAATCGAATGCATTATATTTCGTTGAATTAATTGAACCAATCATTGATATTATTCGTTACAACTTTTCCTAATATAAATTTTTACCCAAAAAGTACGCAACCTGTCGTCAAGACCTCGCTATACCAATGAGGTAACCCGGGTTATAATGCACCGAATTGACTCACTGCACGTCACTATACTCGGCATAACGCAACCGCGTTCTTTCCGGACCGACTCTCGTCTCTTCATTATCGTAAGAGACGAGACGGCTGCAGTTGCGGTTTTAAAGACTCGTTGCGCGAGGGCTGCAGACTTTGCCGCAACTGGTCTCAATTGCAAGAACGAATAGTGTATATATATTGCCTGATAAACAAACGTTCCTTTTAAAATGTGTATAAATTAAAGTATACAGTCAAAAAAATGTCCTTATTGACGCGAAATAATAATCTTTGCTACTTCCGCATACCAATATATTACGAAACTGTATATAATATCCTCTCCAGTATGACGCACAACATTATACACCTCTCCGGTCTGAAAAATTTATCACCCGAAATTCTTCGACCGCAGGTTACCCATAAATTTCGCAACTAAATCCACGATGATTCACACACACACACGTTATAAGTATCTATAATGTAAGTACTCACTTTGGGCGCAGAGCGCAGGGATTGGGGGTTCGAGGACACGACCGCTGGGTTGCTGAGCCGAGGCCGCGGCCAGGAGGCAGGCGCCGAGGACCACTAGACGTAGCATCATTTTCTTTTTCTTCTTCTCTCGAGGTATATATCTGTGTGCACAAAAGAATATTGATTGACAAGGTCGGGAGTAATTGGGTTGTCTAATGCCGAGTGATGAATATTTAGTAATTGTATAGACGCCTGGATGGAGATTAATTGGTTGATGATGGTTATCGTGGAAATATAGACGTGGCTGGTGTGTGTATAATAATACAGAAGAGTGCGTGTGTATGATTAAGTGATGGGTATCGTGTTTGCTTAAATGTCGGGAGATTAATGGGACACGAGGTGTGTTTTGAGAGTGAAATTAGGTAACAAAATTAATTTTATTTTGAATTTATCCTTTAGTATTTTAATATACCCGCATTGTATAAACAAGTATTTTTGAACGTTATATACACGATCCACATATTATACGCTTATACATTTATTTATTTCCAAATTGTTTTCAAGTACTTTTTCAAAAATAAAAATATCGGCCTGACACACTTTCCAATATACAACAACGAAATTCACCTCGTATACCCGAATTTAAAAAGGAAAAATCTCTATACTTTCATGCACACAGCCGACGTCGTAAACAACAACCGAAATCCCGATACACCACACCAAATCCGACTTTTCCAGTTTTTATACAAGAAAATGCTCAATCGCGCGGGTCAACGGGAGTATCGGCCGCAACGGCGGCAGCTTTCTTCCGAACCGGTTCTTCCAACGCGTCTTGGATTCCGTGACATTTTCATGATGATGCTACGTAAGTATACCTATTTTTTTTATCTCTGTATGGGTAATCGGTGAGCGAAATTATTGGGCGCGGTCTTTTTTGCATATACTTATGTGCGCAAGTGTATATGTGGGTCAATGTACGATTTTTAGAAATCTGCGTTTGAAATATTTTGAGGACAAAAAAAAAGGTGTGCGTGTGTGAACCGATAGTTTGTCGTGGAATCTTAAAATGTGAATTCGGTTGGAATTTACATAACAAGCGTGTTAATTTCGTCGAAAAACTACCGTTCGGTCAACAGCCTCCAATCCGATACCAATATATATATTCAAATTTTTTATTTTTTTTTATTTTCAAGTCAAATATCGAAAAGTAACACTGACCGGCTAAGTGATTTTAACATTGATCGTTTACTAACGTCACTGAATTGAAAAAAAAGGTTTATTTTTAATCCAGTATACTTTAACAATTTGTAGGTATTTTTAAACAAATATTTCCGTAAGAATAACCATAGAGACTTTCGTCAAAAACAAATCAACAATTTATTTTTCCAACAAAACACTAGATACAATAATCATCTAATCACAGTGCCGATTTCTAATACACTCTACCTCCGGTATAACCTAATAAAATCTTTTACCGATCTCTCATCGCACGCGAGATCCAACAAACCCTCAAAAAACGCACTTTACCGAGAAAAAAAAAGAAAACACTGTCCCACTCGTGTCGCGATCGCACTCTTATCGTAATATACCTGCGGGAACGATGTTCGATCGACGACGTTCGCCGGTGAACTACAGCGCTTTCCCCGGGCCCGGTACCCCTATATATACACAACGCCGCGGGCCTCGCGCACTCCTCTCTCTCTCTCGCTCCATAAGTATATACATATATACGTGTGTCGCGTCCCGTTTCGCCGGGGCCTAATGGCTCCGAAAAATTCGCCGTCTTCCGATTCCCGCGCGTTGCCTAATAGCTCGGTAAGCACGTGGCCCATGCTTCGATTTTTTTCTTTCTTTTCGTGGATGGGAAATAATCGGAGGCGTGTGTGTGTGGCGTGGGAAATTTTTGTGAATGAGGGATGTGGGAGGATACGGAGGGTTGGGAAATGCGAAGTGAAGCTGGAATTAAGTAGAGATGTTGAGATCGGTAATGGTTGGAAAAAAGGATTGATTTGGATGGCTGTTATTTTTTTAATTTTACTGGTGTGTGTGTATATGATTAAAGTTTGAAGAGATGGTTTTTATATATTTGAAAAACTTCTTCTTCAGTTGTATATCGATGACTCAAAATATAAAAAAGATGTAAATCCTGTGTATAAGCATAGGAAATACGTCTTTTTTGTTAGGAGCTATCGATATATGTAGTACTTTTTCTATCTAAAAAATATTAATCTTTTAAATATAGTTCAGTATCTATATACGGGCACAATGATTATACAATTTGTTTGAAAGTCTTTACGAAGGTATACTTAATAAACCTGAGGAAAAAGACGATTAGACGTTAATTGAAAAATTCGGCGAAACATGATCAACGCCGTAGAACGTTGCGAAACATCTCAAACTCTTTAAGTGAGAAATACCTACAACAAATTTAGTATTGGATATAGCTTGTAAGACGAGTATATATACTATTTCAAAAAGTAATTAAAAATATCATTAAAAGTACATTTACAACATAACACTCGTAATCCTTTGCCAACAACATTCCTGTACCCATCAAAGCTAAACAACGATTCCAAACCAAAAACTACCAGATCAACAACAACTACACGAAATCGGTAATCCAATCAAATAAATTAACGCAAAAAGCTATTACACGTGTGACGCGCGTCACGAGGTAGAGAGTATATATTTAGAATTAATGAATTTTCAGGGAGCGAGAGAGAGAAATTTCAAGTTCACCAAGTTACGACGACATTAAATTTTCAACATGGTGTTTTCTCCCAACATCGCGCGCGTATAAGTCTGCGCGACGTGTAATAGCACGCATCAGTTGTATACACGTACGCGCATTTTTCCTATAAATTTATTTACTTTCGTCGCCGTTAATTTAATATTATAAGTAAAAGTTACCACGATAATTAATATGCAGGTTTATGTCATTGTAACGACACCGGTTAAACGCTATTTTGCGTAGCCACCAGCTTCGCAGTTTCTACGAACTAGTTTCCACATTATAACAACCACTTTGACGTTTTATTCTTGCATTTAAAACCTATACATATATTATATCTCCGTAAAGAAAAATTGCTGCCTTTATTTATATTCGATAAATAAACGACACGCTCATCAAACAATTACCCAACTATATTCGACGTACACACGCCCAACGATACGAAGAGAGAGAGAAAAAAAACCGAAAGTTTGCAGCATCCGTGTCACCTGACTCGCGTAGAGGACGACAACGCGACTCGAGCGCGTAAAAGGATGTTGTTACGTTACAGTCACGTGCCCCGTCGGGTATTTGAAATTCTATTTAGTTTGCACTCTCCTTTCGGCCTGCGTATAGAGCGGACTTTTGCCTGGCGAACAAAAGACTCGCGCGTGGTTACGAGGAATATATGTTGAATTGTTTAAGAAAAAAGAAAGAGAGAAAAGTGCGGGAGACACAGTTGGAATAAAATATCGTAGTTGAGCGCGGCGATTCGAAGGAATTTTATAACTGAGTGGATGTTTTGACGTAGCGTTTTTTTTTGCGTTTGAAAAATATTTTCTTCGAGTGTGTAGGTATTGCACAAGTGCATATGTATAGGTATTTAAATGTCATACGAATTCAGGGCACACACGTTACATCTCCATGCAACGTAAACCTAGAAAATTCTATGAGATTCTGAGATTCATTTTTTTGCGCAAATATACAAATTAAATATATACTGTAGAGGCAAGCGAATAACAAAGAAAGATTAATCATGTATCTCTATTACAATATGTTTGTTCTTTCTCTTCCGCGTTTCTCTCTCTCTCTCATTCGTCGCTCATACACCGATTAGGATAGAGAATTAAATTGCTTTTGTGGTCGCATCCCGGGAATCCCGAAACCTCGTGCTCGTGTCTACTATACTTCGTGATTTATCCAACGAGAACCTTCTCTCGTAAATTCTATATATATCCCTTTACGGTGATTGCTAAAAAATTTTTTTATTATCGTTGTAAACGGAAACAATTAGGTGACGCGTATACACACGTGTGTCCTAATACAGCGATGATATATATACCAAAACAAAATATGTAACGAGTTAAATGGACGTTATCGCATCGTATATATAGTGCTGACAATGTCGAGTGAAAGTGATTTGGAATCTTGAATTCTAATGCGAGAAATTTTCCTCATATAATGCGGAGATTCTGATGGGAAATTTTCCTGTCGTCTGCGCTTCCGTCTGGTATATTTATGCAATGAGAATTTTGATTGAGTAACGGAAAAATCATATTTTTGAAGCGTTAGTGAAGTTTGTCAATATATGGTTCCCTAATGTATATGAAAAATTATGAAACGGAAGAATCACGAAAACTGAAAAATTGTTAAAGCAAATATAAAACATTATTTGCAGATTTTATTGTCATTGTTATTATTTTTGTAGTTGAGTTGACAAAATGTAGTCGTTTAGCGAGTATATTTTTAGTAAGACCCGCATGAGAAAAATTTTTAAGGTAAAAACTATGAAAAACTATATGGAAAACGGTGTACTCTTTCATAGTTTTTACCTTAAAAATTTTTCCATAGATGGTCTTACTATAAAAATATACTCGTATAACGACTAAATTTTCTCAGCTAAACTACAAAATTCAACGAAAACTGTATACTCAACCATTACCAAAGTAAACACGGACGTATTTCCAAATTTAGAAAAAATTTCAACTACTTATACATTATGCAATTCAAAACACACTCACCGGCAGACTGACCAGACGTACCATATATATATATATACACACGATAAATCTCCCCGAAAAAAAAACGAGATTTTCGTTGCTGTCACACGCACACACCCATATGCGCATGCGGAAACTCGAGACGCGCTTGTTTGCCTAATAAATCGTCTTGCTGAATGGCTACATTTCAATTGTCGTGTGTCAACAGACAAAACTGCAGCTCCTCCGTAATGCCAAGGACGAATTTTGTTCGCTACTAAAGCTGCAGAGACGAGGAAGAATTTTGAAAATAGGGTTTTTTTGGGGGGGAGATTTGTCGCGCGCAGGTATTTGAAATGTTTGTGTATTGTGCGTGAATCACGCGTTGATTTGTTGGTAGTATAATGACGTGCAAAGTCGAGAGAAAGGAATATGAAATTCTAAATGATTATAATAATATGACTGTGTTTGTAGGAAATATTTAAGAATTATACAAACTTCTGCGGCAAATTGCATGTTATTTTTATAATTTAATTTTATAACTTTTGTAATATAATGACGGTAATTATACGCGCGCGGTTTTCATGATTTAAGGGACAATAGATGACTATAATTATAAATGCAAAGTAAAATTTAAGTAATAATAAAAGTTAGGAAAATTACAATGTATTAGAAGAAAACAAAAATATATGTTGGAAATATTATTATAAAATTATCGATACTTATTCTTTATTCTCGCAAAATACGTACAACCAAAAAAATCGTATTTTATTATAACTTTCATTTCGTAGAAATTAAATTGCCGACGTGTAACCGAAATTAAAAATTACATTATTAATATTAACAATATTATCTCCATAACTCAAATATAAAAAAGTCCTTCGTGCCAAAAACCTTTTAAAATCTCCCAGAACTCGATCTTTAAACATTACCTAAAAAAAAAAAGCTTGTACCACTCTCACGTGATTCTCACCGAAGAAAAGTCACACAAAAGCGCCACCCATAATATACACACACACACACATAGCAGCCCACGTGATGACCGACATCGCCTTTTCAATCGCTCGACGCTCACCGAAGTATAACGACAACCGTCGCTTCATTTCGTCCCTTTTTCGTCGAAAAAACTCCGCCGCGCGACTTTCTCCGCGTCCTATACCTGCCCGAAAATTCGCTAACGCCTTGATAAGAGCGCGAGCAGCCGCGAGAAAAAAACCGTTATCGAGAGAAGGAGAAAGCTGCGCGTATAACACACTTGCCCCGCGCACTTTCTTTTGTTCTATCAATCGTGTACATATATATATTACTCACAATAATTAAAAATCGATCGCTCGAGCTCTCGTCTTTTTCACTGCGTTGATTATTCATACCGAGTATATAAGTACACATGAAAATTCGATCGACGAGTGAATCAAATAACGCTTCGTGTTTACTTTCCGTCGCATCATCATCATGGTAATGTAACGGGACACACGCGGTATATTATATACACACATACATAGGCGCATAAAGAGAGTGAAAAGGAAATGCAACGCGCGGCGAAAAATGGGCCAGCCGTGAATGCATCAGGAGCAGCACGTGACCGCGCGAGCCGCTCTCGCGCGAAATTAATGATCGGTGACAATAATGCGGAAGGAGCTCAAGTATGTGTTACCTAGGTGTGAGTAATTGAGGCATTTTTGGATTAGATAATTCTATATTAGATAATTGGCGCAAGTGTCGGACGCATTATTTTTGTGCAATGTATTATAGGTGATAATTATCGTAAATATATAAGGTGTTTGTAAAACGTAGAAATGACAATATTGTAAAGAAGGATAGATAGCCATTATTCATTAAAATTACGTAGAATTTAGTGACTAGGTTTGTGACTGTAAATAGTCCGTTAGGCGATACCGTATTTTTAAATGCATGATAAAATGAATATGAAAACGGAGGTTAAAAATGAATTGAAAATTACCGCAATTAAAAATTAATGCAAAGGTCGGAAATTCGTAGAAACCGCGGCAGTTGTGTCGTGTGGAGCCCGAAAGTGCCCGAGCGACGTGTGGTGCGGTGGGGAGGAGAGGCGTGCCGGTGTGGTGGGGACTGCACAGGAAGTGGGGGAAGGGCGCGACACGCGGAGAGTCACAGGCGGTACGATAAACTCGAACAACATCAACCGCTCAATAATTTTCACAGACTCCTTAAGCACCCTCCAAGCCCTCTCTCATCCAACGGACATCCTCTCTCTCCCCACGCATCCATCTTTAGAATCAAAGTGCTACTATCTGAGCTCGAAGCTTCATTCAGTCGTCCTGGCACAGATCTCCGGTCACGCGGGCATACATGGCAACGAAAAGGCAGACGAACTGGCCAAAAAGTCAACAAGCTCAGGTATTAATCTTTCATATCCTCTTCCCTACACGGACATTTACCACCTCTCAACTAACACCTTCAACCAAAGCCTCCTCAAATTCATAACGAACCCAGACTGCTCCAAAAGCACCTTCTATATAGACAACTGCTTCGCAAACTCCTCCAAACCATGGTTCCACTCCAGAGATCTATCCAGGGACCAAGTCATCACATTCTCCCGCAGGAGGAGCAACCACTACAACCTCGCTTTCAGCCTTTTTCGCAAAAACCTAACTGACCCTCCCATATGCCCATGCGGCGACGAAGCGGAAGACCTTAACCACATCTTCTGATCGTGCCCTCGATTCGACATACAACGCTGTACCCTACTAAAATCTCTCGCCAAACTCAAGCTCTTTGCCCCCTTCATCATTTCTCAATTTTTATTCGCACCCAAATCTCCAATCATCGTTCTACTTCACGGCTTCCTAAAAAGCTGCAACATCTCACTTTGAAATTTTAATCGTTTACTCCACCTCATAAAGCTGCCTCAAGATCGCTGACATTGGCTCAGTATCCTACTTGTGGGCGCTGCTTGCCGCTTCTCTCGCTTCCCTCACAAGGAGAC
>UXGD01001393.1:0-35461 GCA_900474315.1 Torymus auratus
ATTTTCTTACGTTTTCATACGTTTCAATTTTTAGGTACCAATTCGAAGGATTTTATGAATCGTAGAAAATTGTAGATAACCGTAAGAAACCGCAGAAAAACGTAAGAAACCGTACAAAACCGTACGAAATATGTCCGAACTAGAACGGTTTTCTACAGTTTCGTGCGGATTCTTTCGTTTGTTTTTTACCCATACGGGACCGCAAATAGATTTCACAATTCGGAACCCCGCATCGGGAAACAGCATCTATAATCAAACCTCCACTAGTTGTTACATTTAGATAATGTTTTCTAAGATTTTGGCCCATTAGGGACATTATCCTATTTTCCGTATGAAGATATGAACAGAACAGCAAATTTAGTACACAGCAGTATTCTTCTCAATTACAATTTTGCACATCTTTATGCTAATGCAAGCACTGGAGCTTAATAATATAAGATCAATTGTAGATAGCCCAGTATATTTATTTATAAACAGCAATATTACTTATATTACTTATTGGTATTTCAAAACGAGTCGCAGAAGTAGTTAATCAACTACGGTTCTTAAATACTAATGGTATGAATGTTTTTAAATTCTGTAGGTTCTAAAAAAAAGATAAAATAAGTATTTTAATTTATGTGGTGATATGGTTTTGTTAAACATTACTTAAAAAGTACAGAATGTAATTGTCATAAAAAATGTGTTTGGGATACTATGCAATAATTAAAAAAATATTAATTATTGAAAATGTATTAAGACAAAATTCCGAAGGATTAATGAATCTTTTTTATAGAAGTTCAATAACCAACAATATCGACGTGATTGAAGTTCTAAATTTGGTATATGTTAATTGTTTTCTAGTACATATGAAAGATAGGAATAATAATTACGATGCCAAACCAATAAATTCAGTAGAAGTAGACGGAGGGAGTTATTTTGTATAGATTTGCTGAATGGAATCTTTAAAATATACAAGAATTGTGATTTTATTTTTATGTAAAAAACTAATATTTCTTACTACAATATCTTAACTAAGGCCATGATAACAAAAAAAAAGTACGTCGATTGTCAGTACACGTTGATGTAGTGATCGCCCATGAGTAATTGCATTCATTGATATAGGGCACTTGAAGGCGGAAATCAGGTTGACAAATCGGGTAAATACCTATGCAAACCGTCCGGTGAGAGTTCAAAGGAGACAATTCGGCTAAGCGCTAAGAAACCAGACAACTCGGCCGAGTGCTAATATAAGGAACCAGACAATTCAGACTAGAACTAAGAAATTTAATTGCGTGTTCCTTTCTTTCATTCGCTTTTCAGTTGAGAATCTTTGGTCCCTATATACGTAAAAATTTTTTTTTCAACACATGCCCGATTTTCTTCGTTTTTCAACCTTAAAAGAAGTCCTAAAGTGACTTTTTTTTTAACCGATTGGATAAAGAAATACTACATTTGCCCGGCGAGCGCAAAAGGCGAGCGCACAAGGATCCTTGTGCGCCCAATACTCTAAAATTCCGTAAAATCGCAAAAATTAAACTTAATTCACTATAAATTTGTGAATGCATGTTTTTTTTTACTTTTTTTTTATTCAAAGATAAATTCAGTATACTATTTTTATTTAAAAATGACCATCTCATTCGTACAAATTCGTGACGGATTTTTTATTATTTATTACTTTAAGTATTTCGTTATCGTATAAAGCAAAAATCAATTTAGCCGTGCTTTTTAGACACAAAAACCTCGAAGATCAATACATGAGTCACAAAAAATATGGTGTACACCTAGGTCTTAGTGGGCCTTTTGATCTCGTGTGTTTGCAGTACTCGTCTTCGGTTCGCAAAACCAAAAATTTTCCTTTTCAACAATTTCTCTGGATATATTTTTACTCAATTTTTTACGCTATATATTCGATTGCTAATATTTTCCTGACGAGTCAAAATTTTTGAAGCATTGAAGCTTTTTCGCCTACTTTTATAATTTTTTCTGCTCGATTTGTAACGTAACGTAAGTGCTTGCAGAGTGATGAGCAATAAAACATAATTATCATTCTTCTACAAGATGAAACATATTTGAGATTAGATGATTTAAAAAAAAGAAGCCGATTAGAACGCATTATAAGAACCGGACTTTATTTTTTGATGTCTAAAATCGTTTCTCAAAGCCCTGTAGGAAATCGTTTCCCATTGTGTGACCCTCTCCTTGTTCGTATATATTTCAATTAAATTTTTTTTTTTTTAATCACATTTTACATTATCATAATGTATCAACCTGTAATACCGTTTCAAGTGAAGATATTTCTTTTATAAATGAATTTTGCTACTGTATATTTCAACATTTTTTAAACAAAAATAGTTACAATTACTAGCTATGTTTAGATTATATTTATCATTAACTTTAATAATTTCGAATTGAATTTCCGTTTTTATTGTAATGCACTAAGATTCTGGTAATGTAAAAAATTTAAAAAAGGACGAATTATTAAGAAACAGGTAATTATTAAAAATATAAAATTAAATAACATAGCTATAAAATTTAACTATTTATATTCCACTGTTTACCCTAAATTTACATTAATAAATTTAAAAATATTTTTTTTTTAAAAACATGATAGAAGATATGACACTTACTTATAATGAATTAACTTTTACTGAACTATAAGTTTAGAAAAACTTCACCCCTACTCATTTTATTTAACATACTTTTCCATAAATTTACGGTGAAATTCACTTCGTAAAGAATCATTTACAAAAACATCATGTTTCTTTTTTGGTTCTGATCGAGCACAATTTTTAAACACAACATCATCATCCCATCTACGACGGACTTTCAAATCACTCTTTCCACTTTGGGCTGCATAATTTAGAAGTGGATTTCCAGATAAAATATTTTCCATACGAATTCGTTCTTCTTCTTGTCTTTTTTCTAATTCCTATAGTAATAAATAAATATTAGTTTATGTGATTAATAAATTTATTTAATTATTCTATTGTTTACAATATAAAATAAGTAAATATATTGTGAAAATTCTAATCAGTATGTTACCTTTTTTGTTTGTTCTGTTGCTCTTTCTTTTCTTATTCGTTCAAGCTCTGCCATTAATGCTTCAGCATCGTCATCGTCACTATCAGATTCAGAATCATCCTCATCCAAAGGATCATCTGCATCAAGACTTGCTGCAGGAACTTGATCAATCTTTTGTCTTTTAGCAGTGGGTGCAGGAGATTCCTTGGCAGCTTCAATGGCCAGAGGTCGGCGAGGAGCAGATTTTTCTTTCACTTCTCGCTCACGTTCTTCAAGTTCCTTTCTGAAGTCTCGGTTCTTCAATTCATCAACGGTACCCTGACCATGTTCTCTAAATATAAATTTTATATTTAATATAAAGCTATGGTATAAAAATACAATAAATAAATATTCACAGTTTAGCTTTCGTTTTAACTACTTTTCTATTTCAAGAAATTAAGTAAACAAAAAAAAAAATTTTTATTTTATAAACGGTTGATGCTTTTTATACATCATAAATTAATAATGTATACCAGTACATTAATTCAAGATATATGTTACAAAACACCTCGTTGTGATGTTTGCTTTGTTTTGATATCTGAGTAGAGAACTTATATCCCATTATACATAAATCTGTTGTACAAATAGCAGAGGCGTTGATGATAAACATCTCATAACATGTAAAGGTTGTAAATTGAAACGAAATATACAAATAATAATACGATACAAATATTTAATGCGTGTTTATTTTACATGAATTAGTTTCCAAAAAACATTTCAATCAAAATCTCAATAAACCATATTTATTTACCTGTATTTTAGTTTCGTATGTGATGGCAAATCACGACTACTATATTGTTTAGATATTGCACTCAAATCTTTTTCCCCTCGCCCTTGGCCACCTCGAGCAGGATCGAACGTTGGTCTTGCTGCTGTTGTCATTTTTACTTTGTTTCGAAAAGTACCTAAGCAGATAGCCGATAATGCGATAAGTCACTTTTTGATTCGAACCTTATTTGTCAGAAAACTATAAGTGTAGTGAAAGTGAACAGAGCTCGATGTTACTTAATTGCCAAATGCCAAAGGAGCAAGCTACACAATGAGGGTTAAGTATATGTGTACTGAACTGAACTACTGACAGTGTATGTCAATATGTCGCTAGCGCCTTCAAAGTTTCAGAATATCGTGCTACGGGGGATACATAATCATAAAATTAATGTTCGATGACTGTCCCCGACCGTCATACCGTCAAAAACGAAAATGTAAGATGAAAATTTCGGAACGCAGGACGCAGCCACGACCACGACGCAGCGCAGGTCGCAGCGTCGCGTTTACTTTTACCAATTACCAGGCTGCGATGGTGGCGCCATAGCTTTTCTCTGTCTTATTTATCAATTGAAGCAAGCCAACATGCTGCCATTGCTATATATATTGTTGTAGTAAAAGAAAATATAAACATATATACACATCAGCAGCCGGTAATTGCACGGTGCATACACCAAAAATATTTCCTTAAAATTAATGGAAATAATTATTGATTTTTAACTTTAAAGCAATACTTACCGAAACGTAAGAAAAGTAAAATTAAATATATTTTAGCATGGCAAAACATCATCCAGATCTAATTTTCTGCCGTAAACAGCCTGGAGTAGGTAAGTCATCATAACCAAAATGAGTTGTTTTAAGAAATAATTTAAAAAATTTATTTTTAGCTATTGGACGACTATGTGAAAAATGTGATGGCAAATGTGTCATATGTGATTCTTATGTAAGACCTTGCACCTTAGTCAGAATATGTGACGAATGTAATTATGGTTCTTACCAAGGACGTTGTGTGATTTGTGGAGGTCCGGGTGTATCAGATGCTTACTACTGCAAGGAATGTACTATACAGGAAAAAGATGTAAGTAATGACGATTGATTACATTTTCACTCATTAATAATATAATATATATCTAATAGATCTAAAATCGATCATTTGATTGTTTAAATTTTGTTTATTAACCTTATTCAATATATGTGTGGGTCAGAATGAGAGTGGCGTAAGTCACATTTTGAAAAAAAATGAGATATGGCTATGCCTCATGGTAGAAACTGTTATAGTAACGCCGTAGAAAAGTTCCTATTATTGCTCTTTTGTTTAAATTATAATCAATAATCAATCTAAAAATTATCATGTAATACTAATGTATTGACTATTGAAACTTTGACATTGAATATATCAAAACGAAAAATATGTGACTTATGCCACTCTCATTCTGATCCACACATATAGTAAAAATAAAACTATTAAGTTAGAAATTTCTAATTTACATTAGAAATTTGAAATTCATATACAAATGTCAAGTGAAACTAAGTATATATTTGACACTAATTACATTCATTTCAAATTGGTGAAGAATAAATTATTATTTTATTAGTAACAAAAACATTAAAGTAATTATAGAACAATTGCTAACACTAATATAATGGGCAATAAAAATAATTAGTACTTAAATATGTGGTTATTATTACTAAAATGCTGACAATAAAATATTGTTTTCTTTTTCAGAGAGATGGGTGCCCAAAAATTGTAAATCTAGGCAGTTCAAAAACAGATCTTTTCTATGAAAGAAAGAAATATGGATTTAAAAGAAGATAATCTAAATACTTAATTTTATACTTTTTTGTAAAACTATTCGTAAGATAATCTTATTAAAATAAACAATAAAAAAATAAAATTAATAAACTTGAAATAGTCTATGTAATTTTAGTGTACACTTTTTTTTTTATTTAGATACTATATTTTGATAATGTAAGTATAAGGATATAAGGAGTTAAAATAAATTAACAAAATCTTTCATTATTTTATCTATAAATTGTATCTACACAAGAGAGAAATAAAATAGATGAAATTTACTTTTTTACTTAGTATATTTCAATTGAAATCATTTTTTTTCTTTTTTATCACATTACATTGTCATAATGTATGGACTTGTACTACAGTTCCAAGTGAAGACATTTCTTTTATAAATGAATTTTTCTACTATTTGAACATTTTTTTTTAACAAAAACAGTTAAATTTATTAGCCATGTATAGAACATATTTATCATTAACTTCAATACTTTATAATTTAATTTATGCCTTTATTATATTGCACTAAGAATCTGGTAATCATCATCATATATCATCATAAATTAAAAAAAGGATAAATTATTAAGAAATAGGTAATTTTTCCAAATATTAAATTAAATATTAATAATATAGCTATTAGATTTAACTGTTTATATTCCACTGTTTACCCTAAATTTGCAAACGTCACTTTTTAAGGCTACCTTTCTAAGATAAAATACATTAAAATTCTCTACAATACACTTCAAACAACCTGTTTCAAAAAGGAGACAATATTCTTAAAAGTATAATTGATCATTATCATTCATTGATACTATATACACATCACATATTTTTAACACTTCACGGATGTTTCTTTTTTGTACAACTTTCCTTAAGAAAATATATTTTGGCTCAACTTTGAAATGGGCAACACTAGGGCATAAAAGTTAAAAAAAAAAATAATAATAATTACAATGAATTAGATTTTTTAATTTAATAGACATGTTAAAAAAAAAAGTTTTTACTCAATTTTTCCTTGTTCTTTCAGAATAATTTAAAAATCATTAAATCTAAAAATTTTTTTTCGGAGATAGCATCGTCGAACGTCATGCATTAAAATTTCAATTTAATTATTATTTTTTTTTTTTTTTTTTTTTTTTTTATATATATAGAAAAACGCACAGTTGAACAGTAACATTTTACGGGTACAGTAAGGTAAATGCTTCGTTTGAAAGAATTCTACTCTACATCTACAATATAACATGCCAATACAGTATAGATATTCAGTTAACACTGCGAGTTTAGCAATATCTCATAGCCACTACACAGTACTTGTATAAATAATTTTTCTGAAATAAGCAGTATTTGTAAAACTGAGTTATGGAAAATTCCTGGTTAGGCCTACTTCTATATTAAATTTATGTAGTAAATACACAAAATTTAATTTCGCAAGATTCCTACATCATTCAATTTAAATTGGCTAAAAAAATATTTATTTCAATTTATTTGAATTCCATTTCGTTAAAAACATAGCAATATTAAACAATTTTAATTTTAATACTTTTGTTATTTATAAATAAATAAAATATAGTTTTTTTTTAATAAAGTTTAAAAGGTTTGTTTAAACCTGCTTATAATTATGTGTGAGTAAAATTTAGTTTATATATGTTTAATTTACATACACTTTTCCAGGGAAAAATCTACTATTAATACATGGGAAAAAATAATTATACTTAGTGATACGTATTAAAATTTAATCTTAAAAATCCAGTCTGTGAAAATGCGTCATAAGTATTGTTCTAAATAGGAATGTCATGTTTACAGTTTTGAATTTGAACATGTCTTCAATAAGATAAATATAAATTTTCTTTATACTTTAAAATTTGTATATCGATAGATTGATTGAATTCTGTTGTACTATATAAATTGAAATATTTAACATTTTTTTAACATTCGCTAATAGTTTATTAATTTAGAGTGTAAAAGTGTATATTGGCAATAAAATATTTGTTATGGCCCTAATCATAACTAATTATAACAATATATCCATCATATTAACTACGAAAAAGCGAAAATAGATTTTGGTGTCACTCGCAAATGTAACTAATCACTTACTGACAATAATAAAAAGAAGTCATTTACTTCGTATTACATCAAGTTAACATAATACAGATAAAATTGTAAAGTTTCTGTATTTATCTAAAATTTATAGAAGACATGATACTTATAATGAATTAACTTTTACTGAACTACAAGTTATAAACCAATGTCGAATTCTGTTAATTAATAAAAATTTTTGCATTCATAAAGACGTCAACTAATTAAATAAGGCTCTTCCAAGTAGCGGTCATGCCTAAAAAGTATAACTAGATTACACTTTAAAATTCTGTTGTCACCATTACAAATTGATGGTATGTTTCTTATTCCTTATTAGACGCATAAATCATTTTGTAAATATAAATGAACGATACTAAATAAAACATGAATACATGAATTACGGTACTTTTTAAACGTATTATACAAATATCATTAACCCTTCTACATTCATTAATACTGAAAATTGTATAAATATCTGTACTTTCTATAAATTAAACAGCTTTAAACCCCAAAAATCATTCATCAGATTTATAAAAAAAACTGAATAGGAAATATAAGTATGATTAAGAAATTTAACAGTTTTTATGAATTAGAAGGGTTAAATTGTTATCATTCTTTATTTCAGATCATTGTATTCACTTGTTAAGGATATATATATATGTTATTCTTTCATAGATTACTAAGAAAAAACGTACTATATGCACGGTATAAAATAATTTTTCTCAAGACATTCAAAATATTTTTCTGTAATTAAATCTTAAGACAGCTAAAATTGTCTTGTCTTGATATTCCAGTAAAAATGGAAAACCACGTCAACACGGATGGTATGTGAAATTCGCGCAGAATTATTTTACGTACCAAAATAATTTTTAAGGCAACAACAATGTTACATTCTAACAGATTTGTCAACGATTGTATTCCTATAACAGTAAATTGATTATTTTCACGGGGATTTGTTGCTTGTCTCTTTGTTAGTTGGACATAAACAGAATTGTCCGAAATCGTAGCGAGCAAACCTGGTAAAAAATTTGCATGTAAGACAATATCAAACGCTTTATAGTTTTACAATGCTATAACCGAATTACGTCTTGTCACCAGGATCAGTTTTGCTCGTACTTGTGTTTACTTCTCATCTAGACAAAGAGGAACTGGCAACCGATCGGCCACTTATTGCTGATTGTAAGCTCATCATAGAACCCCTACAATAAGAAAATTATGTTGGTAATATAATAGTTGTTATTAACATTCAAATTCTTAATCTAAATATTAAGTGTAAAAATTCTGAATTACTTGTAATGAGCTGATGGTAAAGTCTCATAGAAATACATTAACTGTGCCTTATGGGAACTGATTGATGGCAGAAATTCTCCTTGTTCTTCTGAATTTTGCCACTGTAAGACATAAATTCCTGCTTCCTGCATAATATGAGTTCCCTAAAATATTATAAATTGTTATAAATACATATAATAACTAAATTAAAAATTTTCAAATATTTATCAATTTTTGTTATTACTTGAATGCTTTCTCCATCATGACAAACAACACTTGCTTCTACTTTAACGCAATCAACTCCTTCTTTGTATTCTTTATGTCCTGTCACATCTGGGTCAACGACTTTTATATCTCCTGGTACAGCTGCGAATTATTAAAATGTAAACATTTTATAAGAAATATAAAATCAAGATAATTCCAAGTAATGGATTTTTTTCATAAAAATTAATAGTATATTAAACTCGCTTCGTTCAGGCGACAAACAAAGCACTCGTTGAAATGCATCGCCTACTCACGAGTTACATATACTTACTATTTTTTTAAACTCCGTGTGAGAGGTTCGACTTCTGATGCTTGCGTGGCGTGCGCGAAGTGTCCTCTACTCACTCAATAGTGTGAAAAGCATTTTACTTCACGCACGCTGTGTGAAGTAAAATGCTTTTGAAGCTAATGAGTGAATAGAGGGCACGCGACGTAAGCATCAGAAGTCGAACTTCTAACACGGAGCTTAAAAAAAATGTTATATTTAAAAATTATTTTTTGCAAAAGTATTTATGGAGACTCCTTTATATATTTCTTACTAAAATTTTGTTTTTAAACTTTGTTATTATATTTTAAATATTTTCTTTTTCTTCTCGTTCTTTCGTATAATAATAATAATAATAATAATAATAATAATAATAATAATAATAATAAAATAATGATAGTAATAATAAAAATAATAATCATAATAATGTCGAAAATAAACAATTGCAATACCTAAACAATTAGAATCGTTGGATTTGTCTTTATGTAGTACAGTGAATAGAACTTTATGGCGCATGACATCAAAGTCCCAGGTGAGAACTGCTCCTGGATCATTACAATGTATAACAACATTGTGTACTTGACCACGGCTAAGACTAATAGAATGATATAAACTGTGCTCATGTTCTGTATTAGTTCCTTCGAGATCAGCTTTGTACAGATGTTTTGGCACAACCCCTCCTTCCATAACATAAGTCTGAAAAATGTGGCAAATATGAATTTTAAGCAAACATAAGTTTAACATTTATTTATATTCATAAAAAATGTAAATTAAAAAATAATTTAGTATTTTGTAATCACAAAATATTTATAAAGCTTTTATTTTAAAATGTCAAAATATTCATGGCAACGATGTGAAATCAGCAATATTTCATTACGCGGTATGTCATACTGGCCGCATACTAATAATGTTTCGATGCACAGAAGTATACAATGCAATTCTATGCCTGATAAAAAATTGATTTTGTGCCCCTACTATCGAAAAATATTCTTTGAAAAAGCGTAGGAGAAATTGGACTTCTCGCGTGATAGTAACGTGCGAGAAGTAGCCAATTTGCATACTTTATTAAAATCCTGCCAGAATTATTAACTTTTCGGCCCTTTCGCGCGCTATGAGAAACATTTACTTTTTGCACAAGTGTCTAGAAATGCATTGTTTTTCTTATGGTATTTAATATATTAATGTTTTAAAGAAAATGCCGCTCATGTGAGTTTTTTGTCATTATTCTCTATATTTTTTATATTGAACTTCTCGCAGCTCGTTTGAAAAATTCGTCCGATTCACATTCGCTGAAAATCACCTGCTTTTCACATTACACAATAGGTATACTATTTCACAACGCTCGAGAGTTTTCTATTTTCGCGTTATCGTGTCAGCCCCTTTACACAAAGATTACTATTTGAGGCATAAAACTTCATTCTACGTTTATATTATGAAAAAGCACTATTTTATAATTAATTTATTAATAAAATTGAACTCATCAAATTAAATAAATTGCTTTTTAAAAATGTATAATACACTATTCTACAAATTATTGTTGATATAATATTGTCGTTGGTTCCTTTAAAAATTCTTTGAACGAAACTTTAATTGATTTTTATTCCAAAAATTTGTAAAGATTCTATTGATAGAATCAGTTGAAACTTTTTTGGATTAATGATAAATCTTAATTACAAATTAATGACATAGAGTTGAACTATGGATTCCATAATGAACATTTGTATCTTACACCCTTTACATTCGAAAAATTCAAAAATTGATTATTATATATTTTGAACAAGATGTAGACGACAAAAGTCGACTACAGTATGAAGGGTAATTTATCAAAGTATTGTTCATTTGATTCAACATAAATCATTAAAACAAATTTTACTATAATAGCAACGTGAAATAGGATGAAAATGTTTCGTTTTCTTATCATAAAATAATATATGATAAGCATTGGACATCACATCTGCACATTAAATTTGTTGAGTGATTGAGCCTGTAATTGCAATATGACATTTAAATATTGAATTTGACAAGACACAATGAGAAATCAATCTGTACTATGGAGAACTATGTATTCCATGGAAATGAATAAAAAAGGAGTGACTCAGAAAAGCATTGAAAAACAAAGATCACTAAGCAGAGTTAAATCTTTTCTATTTGTTTCTTTAAGATACATTTTTTCCATAGGGTAGATTAAATTGTTCAATAATTTCTAAGAAAACATACGTTTTTGTGTGCTTGTAATATAGTGCAATTATCACATTTATTAAAAATACACCACTCAAAACATTTTTGTGATATTTGAAAAAGTGAATTTAAAAAATGTGTCGTTTTTTTACTCGTAATCTTACGTCATCAGATGATTCAAAAACGTAAAAGCGTCGCGGTACTGTACGATACTCCTCGCTCAAACCCTCCTGTTTATTAAAAATGAAAAAATAGTCTAAGAGTTTTCGACGACCTATAGTATCTTAGTTAACCCTTTCAAACCTGTATCTTGGCAGATAGTTAGAAATTAAATATAAAAAAAATCGTTACTCATACGAGCCGATTGTAAAATTATTTTTTTATATTTTAAAAATCTTGTATTAATATTTTCTTTTATTTCATTTTATGTCTAATTTGGATTTTTCAAATTTGAAATATTAATAAAATTGTTAAAATTCTGTAGTTCCTAATACAGTCAATACATTCCCTCATGTTATAAAATGTGAAGGAATTCATTTGTCAGAGATAAAAGACTTGTCTGATAATGAAAATTTCATTTTTTTTTAACTCTTCAAATCTAACTGTTGTACATTTAATTTTGATACTAACGTAATTAAAAAAAGCTATTAAAAATACTAAATATCTTACAATTGAACACAAAAGATGTTTAAAAGGGTTAAATTATATGAACATTTTTTATTATTGTTAATTTTTATTTTTAAACAGTTTATATATACTAAAAAAATATTAATAATTATATTTATAATCAAATATAAAAAACTGTTAGAAAATAATTTTGAAATAAAAATGTTATTAAAATAATTTCAATACCTCTGATGAGCCACCAAGAAAGTCTGGTATGTATTCAGGATCAATGTAATCTGTAAGGCCACCAGTTTCTTGCTCTTGATAATCTGTACCACAGTAAAATATGAACTTATTTCTTGTATTTTCATCTAAAAAAAAATTTTAGTATTAGTAATGTTACTGTAAAAATTTGTAATATAAAAGAAAAAAATGTGATTACTAACGTATGAATGTGCTAATAAGTGTCCATAAAATTGGAAAGCATCTAGGAGCACGCATTATCAATACCCTACCCATTGTTTCAGGATAGTTTCCCTCTACAATTTCTATTATACGAAGAAGAGCCTGTAAATAATCATGCCTTTAGTTATTTGTATAATTTTTTTTCAAGACTCGCTCACAAATGACGAATATTATAATGTTTTAAATTATTATTGAAACAGTTTGAATATGGTGTACTATACATTTTTTTAATCTAAAATCATAATTCAATGTAAAATGTACGTGATTCACATATCGTCAGAGATGATTGAGTCCGTTTGAGAATCATGGTTCCACAAAATTCTTATGTCCAGTATACGAATTTTATAGACGGCCTGACATACGATGGACAGGTAATGATAGTTATTAACAATTTTTTCCTATCATCGTGCGCGAAATTGAACCTAGCGCACGGATTTGCGTTCACAAATTGCTACATTTCCTCACGCTTGTTAGACAGTGTATAGTATTCGCTCCACGGAGGAAAAGTGGCCAGCCTACATCTCGTGTTTGCCACCCGAGCCGAAGGCGAGCAACCTTGCATTCGGCTCGGGTGGCAATTTACGCGTGCTGTGGATTGTTCAAGTTTTTTACACCCTATGTGCGTAATATACTATTTTTTAGATCTTTTTAGATGATATACTAGATTAAAAAATCGGATTAGCAGCTTTGATGAGACTGCTATGCATCTTATACAGTACTTAGTAGAAGAAATTCTGACTCATAATATTCCAGTCATAAAGTGTTAAAGTTTGAAAAATATTATAAATTTAAGTATTACCTTTATACCAGGTCTCCATAAATGACGCATATTTAGTCCTTCTAAATCAATTAATAATGTCCATTGAGAAACTGGATGACCCCAAATGTTTGTAGCTTCATCCATTAGAGAGAGGCCTTCTTCACAAATATGTAATGCCTATGATATATACAAAAATTTAAAGAGATATACTTAAACAATATTAATCAACTCTGATAAGAAAATTATATATTAATGTACACACTAGCAAAAGCAGCTCATCTTCTCCAATTGACTTGAGTAATCCTTTAACATCCATTTGTCCTAATCTTAAAATGTATAAAGGTCGACCCTCTGTACATAAAGTATATATTTATAATAAAATGCATTATTTTCTACATCGATAAGATTACAAACAATGTATATTTTATTACCTTTGTCAAAATGATGCCATCCACCAGGAAAGTAATCTTTTACAACTTGGGGAGCTTCATATTCTTCTAATAATTTATCAATTTGATGTTTCTTTCTCCAGTGTAGAGACTGTGTTAACATTTCTCTAGCTTTTTCCACAGAAAATTCTCTAGCACGCAAAAATCGTAATAGAGTAGTATCTGGTACAGAACTGCCTCTCAATTCTTCAATACTGTGTCTTAATTGTACTAGTTTGCTCTCCTGCATCATGTCAAGTTTACCTAAATATCTTTCAATATAATCAGAAGATAGCTGCATTTCTGAAACAGTAATTTCGGAAGAATCTTAAGAAAACATTTTGTGAACATGATAAATTTAGAATTTGAATTCAATCCAAATAATAGTAGTTTGAGAAAAAATTATTGTTTACTTAAAAAACAAGTCATTTTTAATTATAATTTCAACTATTTAAATTCATTCATTCAGTAATTCAAATTGTTATTTACTACTTTATTTTCAAATAAAACTATATTATTTGGATATTTGTATTCAACTTTAAGTTATGAAATTTGAAAAGCATATTTACTGATTTACAAATTCATACCTCTATTACTAGGAAGTTTACCATCCAAAGAACCATGTTCATTAAGTTTAGCCTTTTTTTCTTCTTTTTTCTCTTCTATAGGAGATATCCTATAAATTGTATACAAGATTAGAGTATAGGTTTTTAGAAAATTAAGAATAAATAATTATTTTTACTAACTTTTCTTCTGTAACATTAGTTTCTTTTAGAGGATCTTGCCATGGTTCAACGTACGTTATACCTTCTTCTTTAAGTTCATTGACAAAATATTCAATTATTTCTTTTCCCTGAAACAGATTAAATGTCAATTCTATTTAATTCAATCATTTGTTATTAATAATTATTTGAATTTAAAAAAATTACTTTGGCAATATTTTGAGCATATTGTTTCATTGCTAACTTTTCCATTGAATTTTCAAATCCAAAAAAGTTTTTTATATCCAAACTAGCCGTTTGTTCAAAGCAAGTCCATTCAGGATTTTCAGGGTGAATCTGCAAAATGAATTTATTTTGTACTGTAATTGATTCTATTTGTATTGAATTTGTACAAATAATTTTAAATTTATTTACAAAATATCTGCACTTTTCCAAAACAGTAACTCTTGTAGCAAAACTCTCATTGTATGCTTCAATTTCCAATACATTGTTGCGGCGATCTAGTACATTTCTTTGTATAAAATACACGAAATCCACACCTATTATCTATGAGAATATATTTTATTAATTTAATAAAGAAAATAAAAACAATTCATTATTTATGTGGAAATAGAGAAATTCACATTGTATATACCTTTTTTAAGAGATATGGAGCATCTACATTTAATTTACATTTTCGTTCAGTGGTTCTAATTGCATCATCTTCACTTTCTTCATCTAAAGTTATGTCACATCCTACAAAAACTGGTATTTGTGGACATGTAGGAAAGCGCCTCTCATAAGCCTAAAAAATATATAAATGAATTTATAAAAGTATGTATAAATTATTAATTTTCTATTTAATCATTCAGTAGTTAAAATTATTAAAACTCAAACAGCGAGGTATAGAATCATTCGTGATAAAACAAATGCAAAAACAGTATATAATGAATAATAAATATAGTTGATAAAATATAAGAGATTCACTTGGTAGTTTTTTGAATGTAAATGAATCACATATACAATTACAAACTTCAAAAGTTCTTGTTATATATTATTTTTTATGAAAAAAGGAGTGTAAATTTTAGATTTAAAGGAATAAGTAAAGCTTACTTCTAAAATTACATTTATAGTATTGAATTTCCATGCATTCTTACATGTTAAACACTATAGCATTTCAAGGTCAATGTGTATGTACTACTTTACAATTGAACAAGCCAAGTGTAATGACTATGATAATCCTTACACAGTTCCTCACAACAAGTCAATGTCAAACTCATTATTTTGATTTATCAATAATTTAAAGCCAAAATGATAAGCACTTCATTGATTAGCACACTCTGAGCATGAAAATTATAACTTTATCAATTGATTCATTTTTTAGACATTTATGTAACATTTTTATAAAAGTAAAAATTAAATATGTTGATGAATAGTAAATATTTTTGACTTATGATTTTTATTCATTTTAATAATTTTTTACTTACGATTACAACAAGTTAATCAAATAGTACCAATGCCATTAATATTAATAATTATTGATTATATGATATAAAAGAACATTAACTTGAGTTAAAAGATTCATTGTAATGAACTGTCAACATGAAGTTACTAATCAAAATATAACGAGTCATCAAAGAGAATATCAAAAGTATTAAAAAAAAATTCTAGTGTTGTGTATTAATCCAAAATTTTCAAATATAACTTTAATATGTTAAATATATATATTTAAATTTAGTTTTATTAAAAATATTCTGATATATTAATGGCATAACATATAGACTTCTAATAAGATAATGCTTGACAATAACTAAAATAAAATTATTTCCAGGTTTTAAGCAAAAATTACTCAATGTATAAAAACTTAGACTTTGATACTTAAAAAATGTAATAAATAAAAATAATTAAAAATCTGTTGGTATCAGTACAAAATATACATTTCAATTACAGTATTGTACTATATTCAATTTCTGTAGAAAAAGCTTTAAAATAAATTATGTGTATCATGTTTTGACCTCACAAAAGAATACGATTATTCTATTGTATCAAGAGCACAGTAAAAAAATCAACCAAAAACCTTTTGAAATTGAAGACAGGTGAACGTGAAAATTTTAAATACTCAAAATACTATTTGTAAACTGACTCATGTTTAGATCAGCAAGAAATTCTTGTATTGGAACTGTTGTTCAGAGATGCAACCAAAATACTGCCAAGTCATTGTTTCAAAAATATCATACGAGACTATTTTTTTATCATTTTAGTTCAAAAAACTGTATAAGTAGATGTACAAATGGTACTTGATATCATTTAAAGTATACTTCCTCTTTATCAGCTTACTGGTCACATGAGTTCAATAACATTGGAGTTTAAAAACTACTCATGATATGGTACCTATGTAAGCTAAAAACCTTAAAATATACTATTGATATAAACAATCTTAATATAAATACAAAGATATGATAAGGCTCTTAACAAACTTGGCAAATTTTATAAATATAAACATTACTTTAATCCACTATTCTTTTGTGACTTCTTTACACAAGCACTTTGCAATATAGCATGGAAATAATGAAGATAACAGTTAAATAGGCAGTCATATATATATTCACTGTGTGACACACTCAAGGAATCCGAATTTCCCCCAACGAACAATGAAGCCTCCACAACCTTGCTGATTGAAGCAAGGTTGTTTTGGTTAATGTTCAAAGAGCTACCGTAAAGAGAGAAAGGAAGGCCGAAAATTCGCCGTGCTCCAATAAGAAGGAAGAAAAGAGACAGACGAAAAATCCCACTGTGACGACCGTCATCCACAATTACACAGCACGTATAGCTCACGCGTGACAGACAGAGACGCGACATTTGCGTGCCCTGCACCAATTACGTACACACAACACTCGGCTACGAGAAAAACAGCGACGTAAAAAACATCGCAGCCACGTACCAGCATGACGAGGGCGAAGGGGTACTTGTAGACCCGGACGGGTGACTGGTACTGCTGAACCATATTGTCGGAGGAGTTGCTGCTGCTACTGCCGCTGCTACTCTTCTTCTCTATACCTTATTATTCTCGTCAGATTCGACGAGCTCCCGATGGCGTGTCCCACTGCTGCTCCGCTCCCGCGCACTCCGTCTTCGCGAGTGCGATAAACCGCCTAATTGACCGCGCGAGTATACGCGAAAGAAAAAGGTCGACGGAGAGCGAGAGAGACGAGGCGAGATATGTATATATATGTCGAGCGTGTGTGGGCGGGGGCGAGTATATGACTGCGTGTTGACTGTTCTATCTGTCTCTCGCGCCGCGCGCGCGCAACAACGACGCTCACGGCCGACCGACTGCGACTGCCTGCGCCCAGGCAGAGTCAGACGCCCGCCTGCCTGCCTGCCTGCGCACCAGCGCAGGAGAGCTGCTGGCTACGCTGCTGCTGCGCTGCTGTTTGCGAGCTGTTGAGCTGAACTTTCTCTCTCGCACGATCATCAGCCAGCGCACGCGTCGGTTAAGCCGGATCCGTGCTGCTGCGGCTCTGGTGTTTTTACCTGGCGATTTTGCCACGCGCGTGTGGACACACACTTTGGCTCTTTAAATTTGCCTGGCTGGTCTGCGCATGACCGCCTGCACGACAGGTGTATTATAGCGAATCGCGATGTACGAAGAAGGTATTTTCTAGTCGCAGGTGTAGTTGCCTCGGCGATGTATGTACATACATAGATACGAGAATTGACTTTTGTAATTTGTATATACATACTATGATTCCTGCTTGCCTCGGTGCACGAGCACTAGCTCGTTGTACTTCACCCGTGAAAAATATGTATAAGACGTGTAGGTTTTAATTATATTGGTCAAGGAATATGTAGGAAAAGATGTTGCGTAACTATCGGAAGCGCTCAAATCAAAACTGGTTATTCGAGCAAGGTCATTGAAAAAAATTGATAAGAAATAGTGATGAGTTTCAGATATTCAAATTTTTTTAAATTTTACATAACGTACCACCACATCTATAAAAAACGATTACATCTGTTATAAGAAAATTTTACTTAATGATTGTAGCAATGAATACTGAAATTGTAGAATAGTAGAGTATTTCTAATGGAAAGTTGATTACACCACATTTGTAACAAAACCATATGATTTTATTGAGTAATTTGTACGATAAGCTCGACCCGCGATAAAAGTTCTTATCGGAACTTCAATCGACTGAGCCACGAGGAAAAATATGTGAAAGTAAATATAAGAATTGTCAACACAAACAAATAAAAATAATATTTTAAATAGTATTATATAAAAACATATACATCAATATAGTTCCTTATGTTGTAAATGATCTTCTTTACCTACGTTCTTTACATATACATACCTATACGTTTAATTTGGTTATTTATTGATTTTTTAACGAAACGAAAATTAACATTGATCTTCAATTTTTGTTTCAATAATTATATTATCGAATGTTTTTTTTATTTACTCAGTACTGCAAAAATTTAATAATAATTGTTTATATTTGTAAAACTGAATAATTAATTTGTGGAGCAAAATCGGATACTCACTTTTGTCTTCCAATTTTATATGATATTGAAAAAATCTATTTATATTCCGCAGATATCAAGCAATAGATAAAAATGAGATTAAAAGAGATTTCTGTTCTCTGCAATAAAATGTTTTTATTTATATCAGTATTCGATTCTAATTTTTTTTTTCTAAAAATTTTTCAATATAATGGTTTTCTATATCAATATCCGATTCTACCCTCGACTCTACCCTTAAATTTTTTGATAAATATGTTTTAACTGCGACAAATTAATAAATAACATAAGTTTGTCATATGCCAAAAATCATAATGATAAATAATTTATCTTACTAAAAAAAGCATGCTGAAAATGATTAAAGTTTAGCAACTTTATAAGTCAGACGTATCGATTCGGGCACGGTTTTTATAAAGCCAAAATTATCCAGCAAATAATGACTCAACTTGATCAAAACTTCTAAATCCATCATTTCAAAATAATGAAAAAAGGCCAACTAAATAACGAAAAACGCTACAACCGCTGAAAAAGCGCTAACATAAACAAACATTCGAAAACTCGCGCCGGCAATCATTAATACCAGCTTATGTCGCGGGATCGCGCCAGCGTCCACTCTCTCGCGCGGCCATCATTGTTGTCAGTTACGTCCGCGATCGCACTTGGTATCCAAAGCCCACGACAAGATGGCGCCGCCGCCCGCTCTCAGTGGCTACGACAGTCGGTAGCCGCTCGCGGCGCAGCGCAGCAGGCAACAGCAGCACAGTGCTCGCAGAAGGTTCGCCGCGTCGAGACAATGCGGAGGCGGAGCGGTAATGCGTGACGACGCGCTAGCTCCCCCGTGTCTCTCTTGTGCGTGTGTGTTGTATAGATAGCGAGTGTGTACGTCGCCCCCCGCGCACTGCCACTGCTGCAATGGTGCACCGCTGATTATAGCCGGACAGAGAGTTCAAGTGTGTTTTCGGTGCCGAGACGGAGAGTGTCTGTAGCCATCTGAGAGAAAAAATGACGTTGGGAGAAACGCGCAACGCCGCGACTGCTCTCACGGACTCCTGAGAGAGAGAGAGGAGGGAGCACATATAGTAGCGCACACGAGAGCGAGAGAAAGAGAGAGATTATCTCCGCTCTCTCGCCTGCACGGCCTATCCGCCCGCGCGCGCACACATACGTACACATAGGCGATACGAATTTTTTTTACCTATACTACGGCCATAAGCCCGGTACAGTGTCAGGATTGAGAGATACGCACGATAAGAAGTGAGGGGAGTGAGTGCGAATGGAGTGAGAGAGAGGCACAGCCGCGAAGACGACGACGACACCGGAGAATCTCGCGAGAGGCGCAGCAGCAGCAGCCGCTGGTCACCAGCAGCTATGGAGCCGAAAACCAGCCGCTCGCCACCGCCACTCGTCCTTGCCACTCTGCTACTGCTGACACTCGTCCAGCTCGGTGAGTAGCCTCTCTTCGCCTCTCTTATACAATAAATATAACAAGCAGTGTACTTGGCTGCTTCACCCGAGCTATAATATGGAATAAATAATTCAGAGTTCGCGCGTAGCGAATAGTTTTTGCCGCACTTGCTGCAGTGTATGTGTGTATGCGAGCGTGTTGTGGTATTGTTGCGCGACATCGGGGTAGAAGAAGAAGTGTGCAGCGGCAGCGGTCAGGACGTGCGCACACGCGGCAAATCATAAATTATTAATGAGCCGCTCGGCTGGAAATTATGATTTTTTTGCGCTCGAACGAGCGCTTGCTCGAGAGTGCGGCTGTGTATCGCGAGCGCGCGCTTCGAGTAAACAAAGTGTGTATACTGCTTCTTGCAAGGGGGTATATATTATTGCCTTGTTGTCGATTGAATTGGAACTCGCGGGTTCGTTGTGCGATTCAAATGTTCCTTCCCTCCGTTCGTTTGTTATGACTTGGCAGCATTTTGAGTGGCTGGAAAAACTCGATTGTTTACATCGCGATGGGAAATATTTCATCAAACTTTGGGAGAAACTTATTCGAACGCGTATACGAGCCTTTGAATATCAATTGCGGTGTACTATTTCAATCTCCGCCACAGTGTGTCGTAAAAAACGTTGTAAAAATCCGAGGGGCGCCATTAAAAACAGCGAAATTTGATCTTATTTCACATGCAACGCCGAGAGTTTGTTTTCATGCCGACGAATTTTATGTCGTGAATTGATAAGATCAGGAGCTGTAAACTCGCTGAAAGTATCACGGTAAAAGGGACATTAGGCTCGTCTCACCACCGCTGCATGAGTATTTTTTAAATAAATTATTTTAATGAGAAGTCTCTGATGTTGGTTGACTTTCCATAACTCAGGCAAGATTTTCTTTAATCCATGCTCAAGTATATCAGTGTCTACCTATTTAAATAATACATGTGGGCATATGTAGGACGTTCCACATAAATCTGACTGTAAAACGGAGTCGAAAAATCACTGTGCTCCAAGTTGTATACATGCTTCATTCGTACACCTACCCGCATTTTCGATTTACAGTCACACCTTAATTATATATATTCAAAGTAACTAATCAAACGCGCTCCATGAATTTCCTAAACTTTATTTGAAAATAAAGACATTTAAAATGTACAAAATACTAAAACTACTCAGTTTGTTAAGACGGCAAAATCATCTCTTCGCGTACGTAACGAATTCTCGTATGCACTGTTGCGGGGTCAGGAAAAAGACAGCGTGTGCAGCTCTCGACACATAACATTGTGAACGCAGCGTAAAACGCGCGCGTTGCGCGTACACGTCCCTCGGGTGTCTTTTGTTTATCTCTCTTTCTCTCTCTCCTCTCCTCGCCGCGCGGCCTCTTACTTCTTATAAGGCAACGCTCTCCCTCTCTCTCTTTTTCTCTCTATACTCTCGCGAGAGATCATCTTCGACGCCTTCGCCGCGCTTTTTTTATACTTGTTCCTTCGCCTCTCTTGCTCTCCCTCGCCGTTCGGCGATTCCACGGCGCGCTCTCCTTTTGCTTGCTTTTTCTCGCTGAGCGGAATCCCATTCGTGCCCTTTCGCGTGAGTAGAGAGGAGAGGGAATATATACCTGCATGGAGTTTGGAGTGGAAAGAGAGAGAGCGAGCGAGTATTGGAGATGAGGAGGAATTATTGGAAATTTTTACGCGTAATTTGTCAGGTCTTTTTTGAGGGGATGCACGCGCGCTGTTTACGCGATTCGCGGTGTCGAACGCTCAACGTGCCGAGAGCTTCGTGGTTTTTTTTTGTTCGAGCAAGGGGGGAGTCGGCTACAGACGAGATTGAATTGCGCGATTTTTGCAAGGGGAGAGTTGAAAGGTTACCGTTCATCGAATGATAATTTATGTCCTCGCCCGCAGGTTCGCTATCCATTTTTTGTCCGTTATTGGAAATACAGGCAAAAGCAATTATATTGGGAAAAAGATTTGTTTAAGTAACGGTTTTCGTTGCGAGATGAATAAATTATATAAATGCTCGTGGTTAGTCGAGTATTAAATTCAAAGGATATTCAAAAGGACATTGCAGAGGCAATAAAATCGAGGCAAAATTTATCACATGCTAATTATAAATAGTACGCTAGTCTTGTCAATCGGAATAAATTTCAGCACCTTCTTTACGATTTCCGAATCATTTAACATTCATTTCTGCTGTGATTAATAATCATTTTATTTTAGAAAGTATAATTTCATAATACTTCATAAATCATTATTCATTATTTTTTTTTTCTTTTTAATCTCGTTGGATACTCACTTTTAATTTTCTTTTTAATACGTATCCGCTCTTATAGGAAAATTATCAGTTATTGGCTAACGAGCGGGGATTTTTCAAGTAAAAATTGTGCCTGCAGTTAGGAGCGCAAAAATACTCTCCATTTTTTCGTCAGGGTAATAAACCGGTTGCGCCGCGAATCAGCTGCTACTGGTCACCTGCACGCAGAATCGCAATTTTATTATTACGTTATTAGATAGTATCTGCGCTGCGGTCATTATTCATATTATTTAGCACTACCCGTATATTTAAGATTTCCTGTAAAGCTTTACATGGTATCGTTTAAAATATTTAACAAGTCATTTTTTCAATGAAGATGGAAAACATTATTTTTTGACTCAAAAATGTATAGGTTTTAAAGTGTTATAAAACGTAGTCACTATATAACTATACACAAGAGACTAAACGCTGCTTTTCAAACAGCAAATTAACTTCAATTATCTCACTTCGCTGTTTCAAATCCATTTATACGAAACACATGAATTCCACAAAAATCAAATCAATTACCGTTGCAAATGAAGCGCTCGAAAATGCCAATTATTTCACCGATAATTTACCGCACGCGCGTACAAAAAAAAGGGCCAGTGTGCTTATAAGTACTCCCTTTCTTTCTTTCCCTGGTTAAAGAGAAAAAAAGCTGCAGTTTTAGAGAGAATTCCGCTTTCAGTAAGCAATATTGAAATCCCGACCAGTCCTCGATTCCGCTCGGCTAACACTCATCCCTTTATCCTCGCTCTTATACTCTCTTTCTCCCTCCCTTCCCGTTTATTATTTTTTCGCTCTTTATTATTTATTTGCCCGCGTCTATTAGCGTTTCTGGCTTTGAATGAATGGCAATTGAACGTATAGCTCGGCCGCCTTTGTTATTGTTTTCTCCAATTACGTCTCTCCCGTTTGTTTATTCGTTGTTTTTTCTCCAGTATATACGCGTGCGCACACTTGAACGTGTATTATAGTATATGTGTACACGTATGTATACGCCCGCTCTCAATTAGCTCCGGCCTCTCTATTCATCGACTTGCTCGTTTTTGCTTTCTCTCTCTCTTGCTAGCGCGCGTCTCTACATATATAGCTATATATAAACTAGTATCTGAACGGCTAGGCGTTCCGCGTGAAATGCCAAGAACGCGGCGACGTTCCCGTACGGGTATATCCGCGCGCGCGCGTCTATAAAACGCGCGTATAATGCCGGCGAGGCGAGTTTTTACCATTTTCGTCCTTGGGCTTTCGTCGCCGAGAGAGATAGAGAGAGAGAAAGAGAGGGATAGAGAAAGGCTTTTTCTATCTCTTGCTTGCGGCTGCTGCTGAGCGGGAAATTGCATCTAGTCGGTCGCAAGGCACTTTTTTTTCTCTCTCTCTCTCGCTCTTCTTTCTCTATCTTTCTCGTGGCTGTGTCCGTTGGCTTGAATCCTTTAGGTGACGTGGACGAAAGAAGAGGGAGCAGAAGAAGAGGAGGCGAGAAAAAGTCCGAGCAATTTCCGCCTGCGTTTTGCTCCGGTTTTAAAGGCGCGGCCTCGAGGACTTGTATCTTCCTTTTTTTCCTCTCACTCTCTTTCTCCTCCGAGACGGAGTTGAAGAAGTTTGTAATTGTTTAGGCAGTCTCTATTAAGCTTTGCATTTTTCAGAGCTGATTAAGAATTCATTCGAATTTCCCCTGTTTTTAATTATTGCGCCAAGTTTATTTTACGATCCTTTGTTCGGCATTTTTGGTTCAATTTTATGGAGGCCATGTAGTCGTAAAATTATGTTGACTTTATAATTGGTCGTTATTTTATAAAACTGCATTAGATATTGGTGTACAAGTATACAGTGTAATAAGGTACTTGTTAAATTTAACATTGTCGTATCATACATTTAAAAATAGTAAAATGTAATATATTGTATATTAAAACACATTGATTTTATTATTTTTATTTTAAAGAATGCATGTATAATAATTCAACGAAACCGCAATTCAGTGAAAATTATGAAAGTTTATACATATATATGTTTAAATATAAGCTTCGATATATGAAATTGAAATGTACGATTACCGAGAACTCTCGTGAAATTAATTCCACTGGGAATAATAAAATTAAATGTCAAGAACATGTGTGCTGCGTTGTACTGTCGATGCGAGATAATAACGGAAAGAGAAGAACGCAAGGATCGGTATATAATAATGGTTATTATGCTCGAATCTTAAGCGCCATTGTATTGCGCTTCGAAAGAATTTTCCTTGATATTTAGTCGCAGCATTCCTCATAATTTACAGTAAGGATCTTGACCTATAAAAATCGTATCATTTTTTATGTACATACATGATTACTATTTACGTTTGCATCGCAATTATTATGTTGACCTTTGACAAATGTGTAATTAAATATATCTTTTACCAACATTATTGTGTCAAAATAAAAAAAAAATTCAATTCCACAAAAGTATTCTAAAAGCTACAAGATCAAACCATGGTTTAATGAAATCCAACGTCAGTATAAACTTACCATCGCAGACACGCACATACAAATACATTATCTAAGGAAGAAAAAAAAAGCTCAGACTCATTTTCGAAATTACTATCCTCGAGCGTGAAGAAACCTTCCCCACCTCTCGCATCTCTAAAACACAATGCGATGCAATCCTTTCCAGACACTCGCACACTGTGTACCGCCCCTCTCGCTGCATTTACAAACGATCTCTCGCCGCGAGCATCGACATCGCAGGCCTTACTTCAAAAGCTCGAATAAATCGCGTTCTCCGCGGCCCAAAAGCGGCGCGGAACATCAATCCGTCGCTCAACGTCACGCGCAGTACACCTCAAAGACCGCGCGACAGCCGCACGCAGCGTGGTGGTGGCGACGTCGCGAGATACGCACCGAGGCTCGCGCATGCACCTACGAGGGAAGGAGAGAGAAACAAGTGCGCGCGCGGACCGGTATTTCGCGCGAGAGGACACGCGTGCACGGGATACGCTTGCGTGCGCGTATATTATATACGTATAGTCCGCGAGGGAATGTCTGTCCGTATTGTCCAGCGTGCGCGCGAGAGAGTGAGAGACGACGGAATTACGGGCTTTCCGTTTGATATTCTAATTTGAATACGCCTTGGCGCGATCGCATGCCAGCGCGCGTTTTATTTACACGCTTCGAGCTGCCGGCGATCGGAATTCTCTTTCTCTCGCACGCGGTCGTGCACTTTTTCCGCTCGCGGCTTTTTTTCCTCTCTTCACGAGCGCGCGGACTGTTTGTTGCGCGTGGGCATTTGCATTTTTCCTACTCTCTTCGATTTTCTCTGTATTTTGTGGCCTGGAGTATATATAGCGAGCGCATCCGAAGGTCTCGTCCTTTTTTCCTGCACTTTATGGGTCTTAGGTTCGCGCGCGAGGAAAGGGGGAAGGGAGAGAAGAAACAATTTGGCGAGCTGCGGTTATGCGGGATTTGGTTTCGCCGTTCGTTTTGCTTTGCCGCGCGAGCAATTTTAAAAAGTAGTCGAAGGACAGAAACGTTATGCAAACGTTATGTAAAATGCAGTCGAAGGTATACACATAATGTTTTATATGTGTAGAGTAAATAAGCACGCGCGCGACGCAAAACAGCTTTGGTGTGCAAGTGGTGTGTCATTCAATGGTGGTAAAGTGTAACAATATAACTGAAACACAATTACTTTTCATTCTCAAAGTAGTAATTTTTTTCATTGACAAATTATTTATTTTCCAATTTGAGATTCCCGAATCTTGAAATATTTTGTCTATTTTTATCCGGAAAAGTGACATTGCGGGCTATAATTGTCCAAGAACCGTTTTATTTGTTGATTTAACTGATGTAATTTATCGATGTCATAATCCATTATGACACATAATTGCATCTATTAAGTGTCTCTTACATAAACTTTTCGCTCATAAGTGATTTCCAAATATTTACAGACATATAATACAAACTTTTTTAAATTAAGTCATGCAGGTTTACCTTCTCAATGCCAAATTAAGTCATAATTTCGAAAAACCGATAAATCAACGCGCGTCAAACTACACATTCTCTCCATTTCATTCCAAATACGTTAAAATTCATCGTCTCGCCGTTCTCTATCCCTAAAAAAAATCACAAAAATGCACGAAATTAATGAATCTCTCCTGTCAGCCTACCCTGATTTGTTTATTTACTGTGTTGTTTTTTCCATATCGCATCGATTTCATTAACGAGCCCGCGCGCTCGAACACAAAAATATGTTCCTTGTCTCTCTCCCTGGATCCCCATTAGTCATCCGCGCCCAATCGACTATTTCCACGGCGAAAATATTATTTCAAAAAACACTTTCCCGCGCTCGCCGCAAAAAACAGAGAGAGAAAGAGACGGGTAATTAATACATACGTAAGTACGAGACGGAAACGCAGCGCACGTGCGAGATTAAAGGAAAAAAAATTCCAGCTCGCAACGTCAATATTTATAGGCTACCCTATACAGCAGCAGCAGCTCTCTCTCCCCTGTCGCCCCTCCTCCTCAATAAAATTGTCGCTTTCAATTAGCGCATTGGCGTTTATCCTTATAACCGGGGCAAAAACCACCAGCCATTATCTGCGTCATTATTATCATTACGACGAGTGGTTGTAGCGCGGCTCTCGGAATGAAATTCGTGCCTGGAAAGAAATCGCGGCGGTCAGAGAATAGGCCTGTATAGGTATAGTATACGCTCGGCTCGTTAACAGCCAGCCGCAGAGGCTATCCTCGCTCGGTCTTCGATCTCTCTCACTCTCTCGGTCGGTCGGTCGGAGGACGAGATTTGTGCGTCGAGGGGCGCGAGCGAGCGAACGCGCGTGGCCGGACGCACCTTGCGGTGGTGTAAATCTTCGCTCTCTCGGGTCGACGCAGAGGGAACGACGATACCTACGCCTATAGTATAGAGAGATAGAGTATGGGTTGGGACGAAGAAGAACAAAAGTATATGATGGATGAGGGGACTATTGTAATGTGGAAAGTTTTTCGTTTTTCGAATAAAGGGAATATCGTGTTACGGCCGGCATTGTGGAGCCTCTAAATACGGACCTGGGGGATCTTCTCTCTTTGAGCACAATATTATTACTATTTAATACTCTATCTCTCGCGCGCGCAAGTATATTATAGTCTTGTGTATAATTTATTATTTGTAATATACGTGTAATCCTCTTATTCCCGTAATATACTTGTTATATAGGTGTTTTTTATAAAACTTTCTTTCGCGTGGGAATCTCTGCTGAACGTTTTAAATATTCATCGCTCCGAACCACTAAAGTAATATTTGAAAATTAGTCAAACTTAATTTTCCCATTTTGGTTCTACGTAAATTAACATTCCAGTTGGAAACGACAATTTGCATAATTAAAAAAGACTGATTATTAAACGGCAAATCAAGTTTTAATCTTTTATGCGGTAAAATTTATTGCAATTTCGAATAAATAGACACGGTAAGTTTTATGAAAATCTTTTTATAATTAAAATATTACTTTTGTACTTATATAGACATATATTACATAAAAGTATTATAATTCACGAACGAAGCTTTTATTATCGAATTGACGCTGCAATAAAAAAGTCTATATGTACCGCAACTTATCAGGGCCTTAATAAAATTTAATAACGCTTATTGTGCTCCAGTATATTTGCCGCGCGCGGCCTAACCCTCGCGCATTTTCGCCGCGCGTTACTTTAATGAGCGGTTTTACGAGCTCCGAATAAAACACATCTCGTGCCCGCGCGCGCAGTCGTAAATTCATCACACAAATATAATGCTTATATAAAGGCGAATCGAAAGGCCAAACCGAATGGTAACGTGAAATTGAGAGATTAAAATCAGGTTTCGGGCGATTCCGACGACGACGACGACGACGAGGAGAGGCTAGCTGATCTACTAAATCTATCGGCGCGATATATAAAACCGAAAGAGCGCTTTAGCCCGTTATAAACCCGTATAAATACTTTAATAACCGTATCGACACTCGAATATATCCCATATTTTTAGAAAGTATAAAAAATCGCGGCTTGAAAATGCCTCTATATCCGCGCGCGCTTGTAAAATATGAAAAACAGTCGACAAACGCGCCCATGTATTATAAACTCGATGATTAGCCTGTCAAATATTTTATAAACTCCAATTTCCAATCGATAGGTTGAACGCGTATATCCGAAACACAGTTATTTTCGACACATTCCCCGCGCGCGTATAGCAAGCGAGAAAGAGAGCAAAGGGAGAAAAAAAGAACGACGACGCCGCGCGACTCGATCGAGAAAACAATGCTCCGAACGCGCGACATATATATGTATATATACACTCTGTCGAACGCGGCAAACAAATGGCATACATCTTATCGGCATCGAGGCGCGCGTGCGCTTGCGTATCTTTTACGACTCTCGTCAGCAGGCCGTTTAAAGCCCCACTTACGACGTCAAATGAGGGAGAAAGTAAAAAAAACGACGACAAATATACACCGCTAGCTACTACGTATATGCGCTGCTACTACTACTACTACTACAACATGGAGATACACGTATATACTCGCACGCACTGTACTTGCGCAATTATTATTGCTCGAGCGAGCACAGAGCAAAGCAGAGCACTGGCCTTTTCTCCGTAGTATATAGTGGTATAGTAGCAAGCAAGCAACAGCGCGCGTGCCGCGCGGTATATATACACACACTGCTAAGCGGAACGATTATTATTTCAGTCTCTGGCGTTCTAGCATGTCCCCCCCTAATTATTCCGGAGAGTTCCCGGTAATTAGACTCGTGCTCTCGCGAAAGTCGAATCGGGCCAATTAAATCGTCGCGTGGCTGCTGCTGGCTGTGCAACGCTTTGTCATCCGCGCGCTTTGCGCCATTATGAATGCTTTACATGCGCCGTTTCGGCTAATCGCGTGTGTATGTGTATGCGTCTTATAACTTTCGCGCGCTTGTTAGGCGATTTGTCAAACGATGAAACTTGAATTGGGAAAGCTACTGCCGCGTGGTGGTTATAAAGACTGTTATTATACCGGGATGTGGATATTGAGCTTTTAAGGCTCAGATTTTGAAGTTGACATATGTTGATTCGATTTTAATTATACAGGTATATACGGGCGTTTTTTTTTGTATGGCAATGTATACATTCAGAGATAAGTTAGCAAATGTGAATCGCGAAGATTAATGAGATGCCATTAAGCGGTTGCGCGGTTTAATTGATTTACCAAGTGCACGCTTTTCGAATAGATTGATATGTCAAAAAAACGAAAATAATATTTATTGCGATGTTTTCTTTATATAATTTACGCGCAGAACTTATTTGCATATATAGATGATTATCCACAAATAATATACATGAGTCAATACTATACGAAAAATAATGCAAAATTGAAACAACATCAAAGTAGTTGGCCATATCAAATTAAAATGTTTAACAAAAAAAAAGTAATGTAAAGGAAAGCAAAAGTATATCGCTCCAAAATGTTCGCAAATAAAAAGACCGATGTGTTCCTCCCCCCGAGCATGCAGTAGCTCCCCCAGCGTTACATCAAAGAAAATTAAACGCGAACAAACGAACGTAATTACGCAACAAAGTCGCGATTACACCGTGAAACTAAAATCTCTCTTCTCCTCTCGTTTTTACCCCACCCCACGCGCTCTTTCAATTAAAAAAGGCGCTATCTACGTGTACATACACACACATACACAGAACCCTCGCGAAAAAGCTCACGCGCCAGCGCACCCAGCGAATAAAAGAGCCGGAAGACAGCTAGCGGCCGGAAAAGAGGAGGCGGAGGGCCCTAACGAGATTACTTTTCAATCACGCTTATCTCAACACGCGGAAATGCGCGCACGCTCGCGCCCTTTCATTCGCTCATGCGGCTCTTTGACCAATCGCGCGCGCCGTTCACGCTCGCCGGTTCCTCACAAAAGCATCAGCGCCGAAATATCCCACGCTGGCGCACACATGCATAATCCGCAAGAAAAACATATCACGCGCACTGCTGCCGCCGCCGCCGCACAGCAAAGTTGATGTAGTTCAGCGGAATGCGCGTTGTATTGCTTATAGTCTCGAGCGCGCATGCTGTATATACATGTGTAGAAGCGAAGGGTGCGCGCAAGGTGGAGTCAGTTTTGCGGAAAATCGCCGACGAGGGGAGCCGCCGCCGCCGCTACCGCGTTGCGCGTGAATAGGGCGACACGGGGGAGAGAGAGCGCCGAGCGGTAGTTAAATGAACGGAGGTGAGCGAGGGGTGAGAGAGAGAGAACGAGGGGAAATTCGAAGATGGAATTATATGCGAGGGGGGCGGAGGAGGGAATATAAGGGAGCGCACTTTACTTTGTAGGTTTAGAGCGTTTCGGATTTTCGTTCGTATAATTTTTGATTAAGGAGCTGTGCTGCAAGATGGAGCCGTTTATGATGCGAGTGCTACGCGGGGATTAGGGTTGTAAGATCGACGTCGTCTGCGCGCGCGGATTAATGAAAGGGGACCGATGTCGCGGAGGCGTTTATTCGATTATTTCGAAAACGATTGTAGAACGAAAATTCTCTCCTTTAATACATCTGCTAAAGAATATATTGCTGATGGCTTCAATTGGTTATTATCACGTATAAATTGTTTCAAAAGTCGAAAAATCAAACCATATAAATGCGTGTATGAACGCACTTTACAAGAATCACACAACTATAACAAGCATATTCGGATTCAGCGCTGCGAATGTACCAACAACCATGAAATTTTCAAAGTGCCCAAATAATATTTAACCACCATATTCTCTCCCGCCACTCAGCGCAGTTCCCTCACAAACGTTCGAGTTTGCACTCTCTCTCTCTATATCCCCGCAAAACTTGCTCATCACAGCGCCGCATTCGAAATTTCGAATTCTACAGCTGGCAATTTTGCGCGCATCTGCCTCTCTCCTACTCGTCCAATTTATCCGGGACCCGAAATATATACATTCCGCTTAATCCGCTAAAAGCTTCGCAACAATAAACCCGCATTCCTCGCTCCTCGTATCATCCCCGCACAGAAAATTACGAAACTCTATATATTATATACGTGTATATATAGAGACGCGCGGCTCGCATCTCCTCATATAATACGCGCGCGCCCGCCACATCAAACAAAAGCGCAAGCGAACGGGGGAATCTCTTAGGAACCACCACTGCGCCGTCTATATATACAGTACACGCGCGGCAGCTGAAGGAAGACGAGTGCGGCTTGCGCAAGAAAAACGAGCGGCGGTGGCGCTCAACGAGAGGGGGTCCGTCGCAACGAGCGAGCAAAAAAAAAGGAGAGAAGTGCGCGCGAGCCTATTATTGATGCAGAAAGGTTATACGCTAGAGCGACGAGAGAAAGAGAGAGAGAATGACTCAGGGGTGCAGTGCTACTACTACCCCCACGCAGCATCCATTCTCCCGCGCTTTATCCCGACCGAGGCACAGCAGCAGTCCAGTGCCCCCGATAAACTAGCCATAAATTAAGGAACGGCTGGGGAGCCGTATGTCGCGCACTCGTATGCACCGGTGTGTGAACGACGACGACGACGACGACGAGGGTGTACCATTATACATTATATAGCTGCAGTGCGATATGTACCACGCGCCAGCGCAATACGCTTTGGGCGCGATCGAGGTTTTGATCTATTGCTCTCATAACATGTTACAACGGCGCGGTGTACTGCACGCGAGGGAGGGAGAGTGAGACACACTTGCGCAATGACACGTGAAATTCGCCGAGTATAATATGTATAACGCGAAAAAAAATATATATAATGTCGATCTCGATTTTTTCTCCCTGGGGTTCGACAGGTTTTTTTCTTTTTTCTTTTCCTCGATTGGTTTTGACGAATCGCGCGCTCGCACTTGTACGAAATGATGGAAACTTGGTATCGAGGTATAAGGCAATGGTCGGGGAATAATAAAATTACGATCTTGACAGAGAAGTTATAAGGGCTATTCTAGACGCGCTTCGTTATAACTATACGCACACGATATATATATATATTTCGTATTAAATGTGCACCATTTACTCGGGTAATAAACTCCACTTGAAGCAGTAATAATTTTATGTCGTCCCTTTACGATCGCATTTTTATGGCACGCGGCGCTTGAAGGTTGATATATATTTGTTAAAGCTCGCTCGCGCGCGCGAGAAGCAAAAATCATGTACTATCTTATACAAAAATGTCATTTATTAAATTAACAATATCGCCAACCACTTTTACCCTGCACATTTGAAAGTATAATATTATTGGAATAAAGAAAGAAAACCACAAGCTTAATTTGTCGTGTTATTCCGTAATCGTCTCTAAAACGCAGACTACGCGGAGCGCATCTCGAATAGGCCCACCATCAGTGCACCACCACACCCTCGTGTCGTGTCCGCAGGAAAACAGCATATTTACATAAGCGCTAGCTATTCTCTCGTTGCCACGCGCGCTCGATCGGGCAAATCCATCACGCTCGACTACTCCCCATATTCTCTCCGCTGACACGCACACAACAGACTCTGCGCAGATTCATCCGTCCATCAGGGACGCGTTAAACCGTCTCCTTTACAAATTCATCGTCGGTGTGCAATTCTCGACCGGCCGCCGCGACACCTCCCGCATACGCCGTATGATAATCGCGCGCGACACGCGCAGCATGCCAATAAACCTGCAATCTCTCTTCTCTCCCACTTCTCCCCGAAATAACAAAAAAAAACACATGCGCGAATACATCTCCCCTGGTATAAAACACCTACTGTACTCCTGTACATACGGTGGCGGCTCTGCCGATACATCATCGTCGCGCACACGTGCTGTTATATAGAAGCATCACACGCGATAGAGAGAGAGTGGGAGTATAGTAGGGCGTCGAGCGAGTTGTTTAGGAGTCCGGTGCACGCTTTGCAGCGGTCGCCGCTGATGCGTCAAATGGGGAAGAGCTGGACGGCAATCGGAACTCGCCCATACGCCGGCGAATTATATGGGGATCGCTTGCTCGCTCGCTCGCGCGTAGTAGGGCGCATCGTTTGTCAAGCGGCGTGAAATTCCAGAGAGAATTGAGAGAGAGAGTGGGAGGAGGGTTGATGCTGATTCGAGGACCCGAGTTTTGCTGCTGTGCTGTCCCTCCCTCTCTGTGCGCCAACTCGCACGTGTATTATGCCGATATATAGCGGAGTTTGTGTGTTTACGTGCGGCTACTGGATATATACTGCGTGCTGCGAAGGGTCAGTATAATCGAGTTTAGCGGGGAGAGATGAGCGGGAGGCTGAAAAATTAACGTTTCGTTTAGGGTAATATGCAGGCCGGCGATGTATGCTTGAGCACGGATTTTTACCCTTGTTAACGAGTAATGAAAGTGCCGAGGCGTGCGATTTAATATGTACACGAGCATAGTACGGGCTTTTTAACAGCGGCGTGTTGTATGTTTTTTTTGCAATTCAGCGCACGGGCGGGATGACTGCGTGGAATTCATACGATGTGTATACGTAGCGTGGAAAATGCACGTGCGAGAGAGAGAGAGAGATGAGCTCAAGTTTGATTAAAGGCACGCGGAGAATTCGGAATTGCGAATGCCTCGAGCGCAGCAGCCTGCGCGTATATATACGCCTGGATCTTCCGACAATTAACGTTTTGATGAAACTGAAGTAGGTGTAATGTTGGTTTTCCTCTGCGTAGTATATACATACATACAAGCTGTGCACGTTTGTGCTTGCTTTTCTTGCGCGCGCGAATTATGCGTGCTATGGTTATATTAAAGGGAAAAAGAATTGTATGTATATATTTTCTAGAATTGTTAGGAAACGTTTGTGAAATTCTCGATTGGTATTACTGTTAAAACAACGTGTTATGTATAGATAGCGATCAAAGTTTATTAAAAGTCAATTTCCTTACATTAAAATGGAAAACTAATAATCACGTTTACCAATAAGCTATCCCGCCTGTCGCCTTGTAACTCCAATAACTTTTAATCGCGACTTTACTTAACGTGAAATTTAAAAATTTCTCGGTATTTTTAATAATTTAATATTTAACGACTTCATAAAAAATACTTACTCTTTCTTTATAACTTTTTTTTTCCTACCATCGAAAATTCTTCGCGGTCGTGGCGCACACGATCGTAAAACCGCACGCTTTATACGCGTCATATTTCTGTCTTCACTTTTTTTTTTACACACATTTATCGACTGCATTTCTTCACCTGTTACACTTGCAGGTTTTCCTTCGCGTACATTATATATACTTTTACTTCGACCATAACTTCCACCTACGTATTACCAGATACAATCATTTTTATACACAGGCGGCCTTGCAATAATAACCGTATCGCGTCGTGACGCCTGCGTTACAGCATTATAATTTTATTTTTTCGCTCGCGTCTGATGTGAATTTTATTGGAATCAGATATATTATCGACACACTCGCGAAAGGATCAATTTGAAAAAGGCAACCTTTTAAATCAAGACTGTCGCGTTAAGTACTCTCTCGTGTAATGCAAATAATGGCTTGACAGCCATCTAACTTGAAAATTTTATAGGCCATATCCAATTACAATTTATTTGTATTAGCATAAGTACTTAAGCTCTGGCATTTGGAAACACGCGCGGATTTTTTACGCACGATATAGAGTTGAATAGATTTAATA
>UXGD01001394.1:0-35449 GCA_900474315.1 Torymus auratus
CAAGATCAGGAGGCCCCTTCGACCCTGGAGGCCCTGGGCCCGGGCCCGGTAAGCCCTGCCTCAAGGACGGCACTGCATTGTATACGGAAAAACTAGAAAACAATAAAAAAACGAGTTTTACACTGTAATATAATGTAAGGTGTTATAGTAAAAAGTTATTTATATTAATTTTCTCAAATTTTAAAACGCATAAAAACGAACATTTTTTCAAAAATGTTGTATGCGTTTTAAAATTTGAGAAATTTTATATAAATAACTTTTTACCTTACATTATATTACTACTGCTACTAATACTATTACTAATATAATACCTTACATTATATTACAGTGCGTACTAGGGCGCTACCTGTACTCTTAACAAGGCGAATACAACTCGATATTCCTTCGCATGATTTACGCGTGATACGAAATTTTTTCACATAAATTCATACATATATAAACATTTCTTATTAATTTATATATTGTAATTATACTAATTTATACTTGTATATAAGATTACTTACGTTTATTTGTCGTCCATCATATTTAAAATTATAATAAGATTAAAATTATTACTTATGTCGACTGTAATTTATATTCACTGATAAGAATTTTTTCATCGGTCTTACAGTCTTATACATTAAATCACTTAATATTCAATTATTAATTATAAAATTTCTTTTCTTTAACTTGCAATGGTATTATTTGTTCTCAAATATTGCAGAAAGTATACATTGTGTGTGTATAATATATGTATAAATTAATTCATCCGCGTCATAATTTTGCGACTACAATTTCGATGCATTTCTTGTCATAATATAGTTGCTACAATTTCCTGCCGCAAATGGTCTCAACACACTCAAGCATATTTCATGTGTGCTCTATGAAATCCTGTGCGATTGGGCAATAGAAACTGTTTTTTATATTTTTATTTAATAATAAATATATAACCAAGGATTATTACGATAAGTATTAATGAAAATTCGAATTAGTGCCCAACTATCGGGACCTGTTTAAGTTATGTTATTGAAATTTACGATTATTTATTGAAATCAAAATTAAAATGAATTCGAACACTCGCCGAACATATGGAATTTGCTACAAAATGGTTTCATGCAGGTCAAAGAAAGAATTATCCACCACTCATTAATTTCTTTTCAGGTTTATTTCAAACGTATCTTCTTAAGTTTGCTTTTTTTTTACAATTCACATCCTATATAACTTCGCTCTTTGGCTTGCTCGTGCGATTCGCTCTTCCAACTCTTATCACTCTCGCTCACTCTCTTTCTCTCTCTCGCTCCGATTTTTTCTCTCGCAATCGACATAGGTTTATGAATTCTCTGCGTTAATTAATCTTTTTTTTTTCAAGTATTTACATAGTTTCGGCTTGAAGCCTACACAGATTTTTTTTTCGAAAAAACGCTAGTAGTATTCTTACGGATAATAAATCGGTGAATGCATTATAACGAAATAATCGATTATTTACAATGTCCAAGCAAATTTGCGGTTTCTCGTATTTATAACACATACGTCGGTAGGTACTTAATTGTTAATATCTTTCATAAGTGATGGTAATCAAGTCATTATGTAAAGAAAATTTCCAAGTCCTTCGGTTCTGAACAACGATTTTTTGTTCACGACAATTATGTATTTCAAATCGTTCGAACGCTAAAAACTTGCGGATTATGAAGAAAAAAAATAAGGAATCAATCGTCGTCATATTTTTTGACCCACCTGAAGCAGCGAGTATAATGTCTACGACTCGCCTATTAGAATGTATTATCCAATGTAATATCATTACGTATTGCAAGCACGAGAAGGTGGAGCAATGCATTTATAGCTTTCTCTAGAGTTGAACGTTTTCGATGTACGCGCACAATTTTTTTTTTATACACGAGATTTTCGTAGTTCTTTTTCTTTTTATTTAAATATAGTGAGAAATGTCTCTTTGTTTGAAGGAGTGTTCGAGTGACGTTTTGAACTTCGCGCGTCAAATATTGCCAACCACTGAATAATCAATCAATTTATTATTATACTCATATCTATTTGGACAGTTGATAAGCTTCAAAGCGTGAAATTCAAATTTCACGTCGACTCTGACAATCCCTTCAGTGTTCAAGAATTCTATCGATGAGAAAAACGTGTGTGGCAACGAATTACAAAAACAATATACGTACATATTCGTAATTAATCGGTTACAATTATATACCTTTGAGTAGATGCAAAATACTAATATTACACTCATTGTCTTAAATTATCGACCGTACACTTGTAATTGTGCAAAATTTGACATTTTCTGCTTTCTCTTAACGTCTTAATAACGATTTTTTTCTCGATTTACGTCGAAGATGCAAAATTACGTCCAATAATAAGTGCCTCCTTGTAAATAATGTTTCAATTCAAGCTTTTGTGAATATTACGAAATTTCACTGGGTTCAAACGTTTGAATACTGTTTTTATATACTTTATTTATTTTTTCTTACCCACTTATAACGAACACATTTTTTACAAAAATATGCTCTCGCAACGTAAACGCTTTTCGGAGTGGAGATAATTTCACATTATATGGCAGCCAGTCGTCGTTTATGTTCCTTCCAAACAGCGCCAATGTAAACGTGGATAAAAGTAACCGTTGAAAAGTTTAAAGGGATGTCACATTAATTTTAACCGATTTTTTTTATCATCGAATATGCGAGATTCGTTTTATTGCTCTACGTTTATTTTAAGGAAATATTGCTATCATCAAAACTTTCAAATAAATTCTAAATATCATCATCATACACCTTATTATATATAATTGAAATATTTCATTTAAATAAATGTCAAATAAACATCTTTCAAAGAAAAGAAATACTTAGGATTTAGCATACTTACGCGGTTCTTTTTTTCTTCACGTTTACAAAATATCAATGGTAAATCAAGTAAATATTTTTTCCCTTTTCCATAAAATTTCGAAAACCTCGACACAATCCGACATCCCTTTAGACACGAACGTATAAAGTGGACACACAGAACATACGCAGCGAAATGTGTGTATCGCAATGTCATAAAAAACTTGGTCATAAAGATTTTTCCTTTCGGCAGAGAAATCAGGCGTGGATACATATCGTATGTATATTTATATATATATATATACTGCATACTGCATATATTACTCCTTACTCGTCCTGTCTTTCTTATTTTTTTTTTCTTTATTTAATATAATCCTAGAGAAAAATGTACGTGAAGTGTTGCGCGCCTGGCGCACTTTATTCATCAGGACGACGCGGCCGTGTGTTTTCGCTCGGTTCCTCCTTGTTCCTCGTCATATCATCGTTTATTTCTTTTAAAATTACTCAGGTAAGCTCGCAGCGAGTCATCGAAAAAACACTTACGGATTAATCCCATAATTCCTTATGTTTAATCGTTTATATCGTATATAATTATCGTTTATTTATTGTAGTTAATTATCTTTATTTTATTCATTATTGTATGTGAGTGTGTATGTATGTGTGTGTGTGTGTGTGTGTGTGTGAGAGTGTGTATACGAATATACGTGTATACATATATTACGCGCGATATAACGGGCGTGCATATATGTATAAATTTATATATCATGCAGCTTTTTATTTTATTCCTTTCAATGCGAGAATCGGTACTTCGATAATGAAAAAATGGAGCCTAAGAATCGAAACAGTGGGCGAGGAATATAATTATATTTATATTATCGGTGATATAGAGTACATTAATTTAAGTAATTAATTTTTTTTATATATTACAAGTTCTTTCTCCGCCTCTCGTCCAACCTGATGTTGTCACGTCACCAGTTGCGCGCGAATATAATTAATTAAACCTCGTTCGTCAATTACATTATATGTATATAATTATATAAACGCTTGCGAATGATGAAAACGTATACGTAAAATTTTTTTTTGCTTATAACGAATTTATATATAAATTCTCTTTGCTCGCTCTAAATATAATATATGTATGTATATATATGCGCACGTTTTCGATGCGTCAATATATCATATATATATTTATAATTTATATATTTTTCTATACACGTATCATCTTGAATTGAACGCTTGACGTTTATAAATGGTATGACAGGCATGTACATAAACTCTCGTGCTACTCTCTCTCTCTTCTCTATTTATTTATTATACATTTAATGCGATCACTTTCCTCCAGTAATTCATTTATACATACGTATATATAAAATAAATAAATAAATAGTGACTAGACATCGAAAAATAAATTTTCGTAATAAATAATAACGCGACGGATAAAGGTAACTATAATAGTTATAACAAATATACCGTTTACATATAATATATACATTGCATTATATGGCTATGTCGAATGCTTCATAAACATTTACATTCTGTGACTAGCAATAATATTGTAACAGTTTAAATAAATTGTTTTTCACATTTAAAGCCAGCTTTAAAACATTACTGCTACAGTTAACGGTATAATAAAATTTAAATAACAATAAAAATATTCCGAAAGACATTTTCATTTGACAAACGAATTCTTTGTTGCTTTGCGAAGAAAATTAAAGCTGGAAAAAGTTCGTTAATTCTGTTTTTTTTTTTTTTTTTTTTGAGGAAACAACAAAGACATGAGTTATTATGGCATCGTCCTTTTCTTTTTTTTGTACTCTATGAGGCAATAAACTATATCTTATTCAGTATAAAAATATGATTTCATAACTGCTGCTAATTCTTTCGATAAACAAAACGATATACAGTTCAACGCCTTTTATAACAACGAAATAACATACATTAATATTTCTATATGGAGCATTCCACTTCGAATCGGACGGGTGAGACCAACTCTTCGCGCGAAATCGCCCCACACGGTCTTAAATAATTTCTTAATATCACAATGGTTTTTTTTCTTCTTCCGAACAACAGATCTCTAATGAATCACCAAAATCGACGATTTTTTCCCCCGTGTATACGTGCATGCCTGTGATACGCGGATTCTTACAATTTATACCTTTATTTATTTATTTATTTATACAATAACACGATTCGTAAGTTTTTTTTATTTACCATAACGTGCAAGCATGTAAAAGTATATATTTTCATGTATATATATATAATCTTAGGATTCACGGTGTGGGCCACAGCCTAGTTTTAAAGTGCAGCTAATACGACAATAAAGGTATATCCTCTCTTCTTCCTCGTATAGGATTAATGTGTTTGGTCCGTGGAGCATCTCATCATATATATATATATATTTTTTTGTTATTTTATTAACGTTAAATTAGTTTTTCGATTAGCGATTTTTTCTTATTGTTATCACCTAAGGGACTCTGCACTTATCAGCGTGATGTGTACAAAAATTTATTTAATTGATGTCTTTATCTTTTTTTAAATTCATTATATCCTCGTCGCCTCGCCCGTCTCCTTCTTCGTTTACACCTTAAAAATACGATTTTTCGAATAGCTGGTTCGCTGCGGATTCGTTGCACCCACGATGATTTTGCTTACGTATATTTGCTTCCCAGGTATCCATACAAATATATAATATATATTTATCGTGATATTTTAAAAGAATTCCTTTTTTTTTCTTTATCTTTGTTTATAAAAAATAGCGCGCGTCAATGAAAGAACGTAAGAGAATACAGCGAAACGATATATTTATGCTTGATTGCAATCATCGTCGGTGCGGCTCGAATCGAATATCACATCCGTCCAATCCATTGCAAAGTATAACTGTTCCCTCGGTCGCGATTTAATTTTCGACAGCTCCGATTTTTTTCCACATTAAATATTCGTTGTCTCAATTGTAACGAGTTTTTTATTTATTTATTATTTTTATTTAACGCTGGTTAAACGATCTCTAAACGGTTTTCTCTTCGTTTCTTGTTTTTATTCCGATCTACGTCATCTCGGCGACGTTTGTACGTGTACACGCTATTTTCGACTCATTGAAATTCTAAAAAGGATTAAGTATACGAACTTAGCACGCAAAATGATAATAACGTAACATCTTTAATTTATACGTTTACTTAAATCGTCAATTTTTTATATTATATATGACATGGCAGTGCTGGAAATTAGAATAACAACATTTAATACACTGAAAATTAATTGAATGCAAGTAAATATTTTATCAACAAAATATTTCCCTGACTCAATATCATTTTGATTAATTACTTAATTCAAGAATTGATGCAATTCAATGGCGCGCGATCTTAGCACATAAAATATTTTTCGTCGCTCAATTTTAAAATAACGTTATAGGAATAGTATTCGCGTAAAACAAAGTTACAATGACGATATCGTTGTTATCCAATCATATCATTAATGCTCTCAAAACAGCGTGCAACGCGTCACCAGATTATCTTGGCATCATCTCATCGCTCCTGTCGAAAAAAATCTCATCCCTCGCACTTCACTCACTGAGGTATTATCTTTTATATATTCATTTATTTGTTTGTTTGTTTGTGTGTATTCCGCCACGGCGTAAAAAAATATACTCGTGACCCAGATAGACTCGCTAAACCGTTTTTGGCAGTTTACTTTCAGAAGAATTGTATATCTCTGAAACGTTCGACAATGTACAATAATAATACTTTTTTTTTTCTTTTGAGAGAGACAGCAATATAGTGATGGGTTGCATGAGTAAATGTATGTGTATCTTTGTGTATGTGTGTGTGTGAGTGTGTGTGTAATTGGTTCGTACTTATCGTTCCGCTGACAACGTCGATGTTCCTGACTTCGATTTTCCATACACTTCCAACATTATGTTAGCCGCGGAAATGGCATACGCGAGGACCACGATATTGTATACAATTAAATCAGCAGCTTAGTTTAAATTTTTATAATTCACGTTCAACTACACGTCGTTTTACTTAATTTTTTTGTTCTAGTTATTTGTTTTTTTCTTCAGGTATGGATTAATTATTTATATCTACGGTGGACGCGTCGGATGAAGCATTGAAAAATGGTAACATTTTTAACTAATACATTCACGCGGATTCTTCGAATTTCGCAATTTTAACATTGTAGCTTACTCATGTTATTATTATAAAAATTTTGATTTTTCCCGACGAAAAGAATCGACCAATATTTCTTTGAATTTTTTACGATAGAAAATCGACCATTTCGAAAATTCGCACGAACGTATACGAGTAATTGTTCGACAGCTATTTTCCAATTCAAATGGATCCTACAAGACCCGATCTAAAATCCTCACGTCTACCGAATTTAGCACAGCATCAATCACGTACGTAAATTACGTTTGATTGTAAGCTCAAATAAATAATTGGAATGGACAGCTGCGCTTCTCCCTAAACGCTTAAATTCGCGCGACAAATTTCAATGTAATTAACCCATACCTTATATAAATATATACCAGCACCCGAGTGACGACGACAACGCGCGGTATACAATTAAGATCAAAGAACAGGACACACTCGTGTGTCTGTCTGCGTGTGTGTGTATGTGTGTATGATGTGTGTATGTGTGCTTTATTTCGCGTCGTAGCCGCTTAAATAAGTGATTGCATCGTCCCGAAAGCACTACGCAATTGTTTCGTACTCCCATTATTACTTTCATAATCCCCTATATACGGCTATTATACGCGCGGATAGCGCGAGCGCGCGTCTTGTCGCTTTTGTTCCTTTACGTATGGATAATATTTATTCGTATTTTCTCCCTCTCCCTCTCTCTCTCTCTTTCTCATTGCACATCGCCATCGACGCAGAATATATTATAACGCGGCACGTACACAACATCGGCAACAATCCCGTGGATTCTCCAGCTATTGTATATATATCATATAATATGTCCCGACGAGGAGAGAGAGTGAGAGTTCGTAATAGAGCCTCCATCTCTCGTTCCTCCTCGTTTCGTCGTAATAAAAACTATATGTATATTATACGTAATGAATAATAAAAATCGGTCACCTATAACGATAAACGGTAATAATAGTAATAATTTATGATGATAATATCGCAATAATCGCCGAGTGCTCGTCATACCTCACAGTTATATATATTATATTATAATTTATAAATTCTTAAGGCTGCAAAGCGCGCGCTTTAACCGCTATATTATAGAGAATGTTTATGCTCTCTGCGTTTTTTCTTCTTCTTTCTTTCTCTCTCTTTCTCTCACTCCCACGCACACACTCGTCTCGCACACGCTTTCACACGCACACATCAACTTCTGTATTTTTTATGTACAAACGAATGTCTGTTGTGTGTCTCTGCATCGTGTCTTTGGACGTTGATCCCTCCACGTTTAATTACTCTACTTCATTTTCATTATCATCGTCATCATCGTCATCATTATCATCTTCTTCATTATTTACTTCCTTGTATTACTTCGTCAATAGTTCATTGTGTGGTTGTTGATGCTGCGATCCCGTTTAGCCGGGACCGCGAAGAAAATTATTGGCGCTATATATTCGTCCGCCGTTTCAGGCCTCGAGGTGGCGCCCCGCGCAGATCGCCGAACCCGCGAGCGAAGTAACGCTCTCGCAGGTCAGTGGCGCTGCTCGTTGCGACGACGTTGCTGCTGGCCGCTGCAGTGGGAACCACTGCAGCGCTTACAACGTCGGCGGGGAGTCCTCGTAGGCCTGAAAGGCGTGACTCTAGGAAACACCCTTGTAGTGTATGAAGAAGAAGGTGAGGAACACGAAATAAGCCGCGGGAAAGGTGATCCTCGCTATCACGTCGATCGTCTTGGCCACCCGAATCGGGTGGGGTGGTTCCTTCTTTCGCACCTGTTTCGGCAGATAATGTAATGTCACTTTAGGTATGAGAATCTAGAGCTCGAAAGGTTAAGCATGCCGTGATTGAATGTTATTATAAGCGTGACATGAAAGTGGCAGAAGAGTTATGCATTATTGAAATTTGACAAGTACTTTTGACGAATGAATGATTGACAATCACGATATCCTTTACCTTTGGATTGAGACACAAATACACAGATACGTTAATAAAAGTAGCAAAAGATGAAGTCTAGTAGAATGAAAAGTCTATTAAAAGAATATTAGTACGTAACAATTGTAAATAAAGATGAGAAAAACGTACAATTTATAAATAAATGATAATAATTTACAAAGATCGAATCAATACTAAATCATTCGGTGAGAGAAATAACATACCAACTCGGCCGAGCGTGTAAGAAGATACTAACTCACAATCAGTCGAACGCTTAGAAAGATACTAACTCGCTCGAACGCGTAATAACATATACCAATTCGATAGAGCCCGTAATAAAATAACGCAAACGGTTGGTCGAATTGGTATCTTTGTATATATGCGCTCGCTCGAGTCGGTACCTATTATATTATCTTCTCACGTACTCGGCCGAGTTGGCGTCCTTCTACGCGCTCGGCCAAGTTATTTTTTTCGCGCTTACTCGAGTTGGTATGTAACTCTCATCCGACGAAATAATAATTAAAATTTTATTAAGAAACTATTGATTGCAGTAAAGATCAAGTAAATTTACTGGCATGCTAAAATTTTTGAGAAATTTTGAGAATACTTAAGATTAATACTTGCATTTATCAAATGTAAATCAAAAAGATTATTATAAAAATTCTAAACAAGTATTCTATTTCACTGTGCAATGATAAGTAGGTATTAATAGAACATTCTAAAAAGAAATTAAGTTTATGTTAAAAACTTTATTCAAAAACTACTTTACATTACTCTCAGTACCAAAATTGAACTAATATGATGTAAACATTTGAATTTTGCCCTCAAACATTACCGACTGTACGCGTTATAGCTCGTTTTGCACGGTCGGTAATTCAAACAGCGCGAAATTCAAATGTTCCCATCAGGAAATTAACGAAAACAAATTAAATAAAAAAAAACCACATTCTGGTCTAATCAGGAATTCTTCAACTACAATATATCATCAACCTACAAATGAAAAAACAAAAGAAAGAAAAATCTTAAAATCCACGATACAGTGACAGACATATAAATAGAGATATAGACAGAGAGTCGTCAACGTTACGGTACATGTGATGAAGCTTGAGCAAAAACCTGGGACGGTGCGAGTACCTCGGCGGCGCAGCCGTTTGTCGCCGTGTGAGTGCACGGATTGGGCCCGCAGTTCGTGCAGGTGACAATCTCATTGGGTCCGCCGGAACCGGTAACCCCACCACCAGCCGGACCACCAGTTGGACCACCGCCGCCGCTGGCGCCACCTTCCCTCTTCTTTTCACCCTGCGACACAGGGCCACAATGCCAGAAAATCTCATCCAAAAAAATCGCGCTCTCTGCGTGTACGTTATAATGTAATGTGTGTCTGTGTGTATGTATGTGGTGTGGTACGATCGACGAGCGATCCAGTTTTCTCTCTCTACACGGGGTCTCATAGGCCGAGAGAGCAAGCGGCAGTGCGTGAACGCTGAGGCGGATAAATCTTAGGTATAATAATATATATGTATTATATATTTGGATATCTGGTTTGAAAGCTCGCGGCTGAGAGAGATACTAAAAGTGCTTGCTCGAACTTTTCGTCGGTTGGAAAGCTCAGTACAGGATACGTATATAATGTTTTTTGTTTGTTTTTTTTTCTATATAGCTCTGAGTATAACAGCGACGCGATCGGTAGTTCAAGGACTTTTTCCTCCCGTGATTCCACAGTTTTCCTCGCGATCGAATCATATTTGTTAGATTGATTTTACGGTGTTTATCAGCGCGAAGGAAAGAGTCCTTGATCACTCGATTATATTATATATGATAAAAGTGAAATGCTTCAAGCTGAGAATAATAGTAATAACAATTATCCGTAAGCTACATATCGTATATGACGAGTATACTTCATAATAATAGTCGTAAGCCGGGTGCTGTATTATATATGGCCTTTAAAAATAATTCTGTAAGCGTATATAGAAAAAAATATATAATGGCGTAAACTGGAAAGCTAAAGCTTCTTGTTGTATAAAATGGATTTACCGGGCTGCTTTTTTACTTCGGCTCTCTACGATATATATTTGCGCCGGGAGATATGGCAAGGGCGAAAAGTGGATCGTTCGCGTCGATTTCGTTGGCTTTCTCTCGTTGATCATATAGAATATATCGTCAATGTACAGCGGTATAAATTATATATATACGGATGTGTGTATATAACGTTTATACCGAGGAAAATGAGTATATTTCGTGCTACCACTTCTCATTTATCAACGAGTTACATGCCGCATAATAAAATGTATACGTATATATAATGCCTACGTTTATATATTTGCCAAACATCAGACTGTGCAGGAAGATGTATTGTCTTTTCTTTAATTAGTTTTTTTTACATTATTTTGATATTCAATTTTTAAATTCAAGCCGATTGATACGTTATATTTGAATTAACTTACAACTAGGAGCACAAATTTTCCACATAGTCTGACGTAAAACCGGCAATTCGGACCAAACTGGGTGAAACATAATAACGTGTCATAAAAATCAATGTCATTAAAATGAAACGATCAATCACTATATATTTATACATATGTATAATGTATAATGTAATAATAAATCTGTCGAACGAATCCAATAATCAACAATAATGTATTTGCGATAGGGCTATCAAGCTTAAAATGTTCGTATATCGACCCATACACTCTTGAATTCGAAACACCTACACGTTCGCGCGCGAATAGGAGCAGTTCGTTATATTATTCATTATATCAGTTATAAGCGATCGTAAAGCGGTGACATTCTCTTTATAGACTAGACTAGATAAAAAGTAGTCTGGAATAGAGTTTTTTGTTTCATACATGTGGGAGTATAATAAAAATAACAACAAGATATTTCGTGAAATATCAGCAGTTTGAAACCTTTTACCGACCGACATAATGCTATATAAGCTGCTCGTATAAACGTACTAACGTGTAAATGTTTATACGCACGTAGTTGTACAATGCCCATGTACACGCGCACGCACAATACGTGTGTATGAGTGTATACCAACATGTTAAATATATATGTATATGCTACAGTGAAGCATCAATTGGGGTCAGTTGCAAAGCGATTGTCGGTATCACAATCAAGGCATGATTAAGAGGCACTGTCGCGTTTGCGGAGCTATTTTCCTCGATTTACGCGTTAAGCGGCTCATTTAGACGTATATCGTCGCTCTATGGTCGGCCGCGGGAGAACGACACTTTTTTCAGAGTGAAATCACGGATGTATTATGGAACGATTTTGTCTCCTGATAAAATCGGCACCTACTTTATCGACTTTTAATGGTTACGCAGCTATTTAAACTCGTTATTGAGAATTATACTTGATGCGGATGATAAGAGGCATTATTTGGGACTTTCTAGAATATTAAAATGTTTCTAAATAAGGCAATGATGTGATTTAGCATGATTTACAATTATTCTCGTACAAACTAATGTGATGTATTCGATCGCTAATAATTAATTCTATGATAATTTAAAAACATTGCATATTTTGAAAGATGTAATATTACTATTTAGATTTTTATGATAATAATTAATGACGGTTGTTATTTTTGTCATCCAATACTACCGACGAATCCACTGTAAAAGGAACCCTAACCTATATCAGTTACCGAACGATTAGTCGATAAAGAAGGGACTGACTTTCTCTGCGAAATTTCATCGGTTCCTACGCTCGCGGTCTTAGATCGCGTTTTCCCCCTTTTAGACGTCGATATAATCGTCGCGTGTATCTACTACGAAGTTAAAGATGTCGGTAAATGGTTATAATATATCCATTGTGTGATATGGTGCGGCACGCGAGTGTGAGCACCGTAAAGCAGCGGCTAAGTGGGCATTAAGCGTTATATAAAAGCGGGGCTCAAAAAAAGGGGTCGGTGGGGGTGGTGAAGGGGCGAGGGGCAGGGGGTGAAGTGATAGACGGTTCGAGGTGCGTGATACATCATGCCAGCGATATAATAATATATATAGAGAGAAAATCGTCACAGTGTGCAAATCCTCGATTTGCACGGCCAGCAAATGTCCCAGACAGTGTTGCTACTATTTTAATAATTCACCGGGATGTGAAAGGGTATCATATTGTAGTGCAATTGTTTGTGGCAGAGGAAATGTGTCATGAAATTTTTTGATTTTGACGAGGTGAATTATTAGTGTGATCAAACGTCAAAAATTTTCATGATACGGTTTGAAGAGCTATACGAAACGTGTTTGAAATGCCTTTCAGATCCCTTTGATCAAAATATAACATTACTATGTCTAAAAAAATGTTTATAAGTCAATGAAAATCATTTATAAAAAGTTAAATTAAAAAATATATTTTCGTAGCAAATTGAATCGTATGATGAATAAGTTATATAGACCTATTTATATGAATCGATAGCAAGATTTACTCTGAATTATTATTTTCTTCGATGATTTTAGTATTAATATTGATGTATATAGGATTAATATGATATTTAGAGAGTACCAAATTCATTTTCTGCAAATATACACTATGGCTACGTAAAAATTACTGCCTAAAAGTTATAGTAAGATAGTTAGCACTACACTTTATGTATTACGTTAAGAGTAAAATAGTTATAGATGTTACTTTTACTATTGTTTATTAATAGTTAGTCAACATATTTAATTAACATTATACTAGAGTTACTATTTTAGTTTTTTAGTTTTTATCTTCTAACAATGTAGATTGTGGAACAATCAAGTTTTTAACATTACAGATAAATCATTATTTTCTGTGGATGAGAAAGGCGAATTTCTATACTCTATTTTATCGTATTTTCGCGTTATATTTCCACTCAAGTACAACGTAATATACCGAAAGCTTTGAAGTTAAATTCATTAAATTCTCAAACAAAATCACTTTTTTGTCCTCCAATCTGCATCAGTGTTAAAGAAGACCTCATTTAGCGTTAGTTAAAACAAAAAAAAGTACGTATCTAGGACATTTACCTGGATGAGATCGACATTCTTGATTTTCTGGATTACGATGCCGACATTCGTGAGGATAACCATATATAAAAAAGTGAAGGAAAAAACGTGTGCATAACTCATCTCTTACCTTATTTAACATAACGCATTTGCAAGCAGCAGCGGCAGTTTATTTGTCAGTCGGGAGAAGCTTTCGTAGCAATTAGAGCAAAATATCCCTAGAATATAGGCATCTCTCTTTGACAATTTTCTTTCTTTCAATGCGATATTTTGCTCTGACGCTGCACATGCCACAGGCTAATTCATAAACATACAGCAATTCAAACAACCATATAATCATCAGCAGAACGATTCATGCACTTGGAGAGGATGCACTTCAGGCATTCCAGAGCTTATAGTTACACTCACGTGCACGCGCATGGTCCAAGAGTCAAAGCGAAACATGCAATGATGCGCACGTCTATATATTTCCATATAATACAGTATTATATATATAATAGTGTCCGTATTATATGCGTGTCTGCGTGTGCGCGTATACGTGTCGTATCACTTTATATCGTCTCTTTTTGTTATAGTGCAGCTGAATTCGTTCGCGCGAGAGAGGGACGACACGCGTTTGTTTTTGCCCGACGGCGTATACGCGAAGGGATGGAAAAAAAGTTACCAGCCATTTTCGTCGTGCATCATCGCGCGCGGAACGCGGCCGAGACAGAAGAGAAAAACAGGGACGCGCCCGCTACAGGGTTAGTCGTCGTCACGTATTTGTGTGCGTGTAGTAGTAGTAGCGTGTGTGAGGTCGATCGTTGTGGAAAAATGGTTAGCACAAAGATATATAGAGAGATACAACGAAAGCGAGAATGTACAGAGAAAAAAAGAGAGAGAGAGAAAGAGAAAGAGAGAGAGAGAGAGAGAGATAGGTTGCCACTAATGGAGAGATGTATAGGCTGTTTGATTTTTTTTTTTTTTTTTTGTTAACAGTCGGTATTACGTTGGTAGCCCAGTTTTGTTAGACTTTTTGTTTTTGCTAAAAAATATACGTTAATGGGTGATGCGAAAATTTCGATGTTAGGGTGAAACACGTGTAGAAGCGTGAGTAGTTCCGATGGTGACGATCAAATCGATTTGGTGCAATAAACAAATAATTAATTTTATACGAATTCATTGACTATATAATAAACGATAGTGAGATATTAAAGCGAATATCAGTACGATAATCTTTTGAAATACTTTATAAAGCAAATAAATATCAATATGAAATAATAACTGCCCATACGTCGCAGTGGATAACCAAAATACTGCTCATTTCCGCGACGGACAAATTTATTCCCCAATGCGTAACAAACGAAGAAAAGATTGACGTATATATTATACCGAATCGTGATTCTACTGTACTTACGAAAATCGGCGACTATCACGTATTTACAGCCGCTGTGGGTTCGGCTTTCCCGGTTCGTGTATCCTAATGAGAACTGCGCGCGGCTCGCAGCCATCGAATTGCGATTCGTGTGTCCCGCGTAACGACGGTCGCCCCCCGCGGGGACGATCGCACTTATCGCCGACTGTGGCTCTTCGTCCTCTGGGGGAAAAGAGGGACAGCAGAAACGATAACGGCTGTTTGACTTGGTAAACCACGAATTTTTTCGTTCAGAATCCCAAAGTACAGAAGCGAATTTAACAGTGATAAAAGGAAAGGAGAACTATATCTATAAATGAGAAAAAATTTGGCAGAATTAAATATGAGTGGAAATTGAGAATGATGAATAATCTTTAATAAATATTCAGCTTTCTTTTGGAAATTAATATACCCAGAACAATGACGCGTGAGTTTATGAGTATAGTTCGTAGTATGAAAGTTACCATTTATTTGCCCTTAATGTTCGAAGAGCATCAGGAATAGTGCGATAACTTAATATACATTATTTTGAAAACTATTTATGGATATAGCAAACTACAAGTAACATCTCGTTTTTCAAAACCAATAGCCACCTTTCCGAGATCGTCACCAAGGGACAACTCAACCGAAGAGCAATGAAACTAAGAATAAAAACAAAAAATCAAACAAAGAAACGAGGGTCGAAACAATTGCACGAGGGAGAGAGTGTGTAGAAGCATCTACGGGGGGATGATATATATATTTATACGGTGCGATATAGTGTATGTGTGTATACAAGGTCGCATGGACCGTCATGCGTAAGTCCACGGTGCATCGGGGTTATATATATCTCTCCTTCGTCACGAGAACGAGGGTACCGAAAGACAGTGGTAGGAAGTAAATTAAGAAATAAAGTAAAGAAAGGAAAAAGAAAAAGCGAACTTTGTTTTCGCGCTGAACCGAGAGACAGTGAGAGAGAGAGAGAGAGAGTTAGAGTTAGAGAGACACAGAGAGTGAGAGATAAGACAGAAGAAAGAAAGAGAGAGAGAAAGAGGTGAGTGAAAACAGAGGGGATCTTACCAAGGGGCTGGCCAATATAATTCCTATCCTGCTGAGCACCGCTGGAAGCCGCTGCAACATCACAGACACCAAACAAAGAGGCTTACTCACCAACGTTCCACCAACGATACGCTTTTACTCTAATCGATTTCGCGATTAATTACTCGTGTGTTTTTGTTCTTTTTTTTCTTTTACTCTTTCTGTTCGTTCGATTCTTTAGGCTTCTATATCGCTTTTCTCGTTGCTGGTCATATGCTTTCACGCGCTCCCATTCATCCTTGCGGGTATAGTTGTCTAATGGTCTTACTGATTCGTGAGATATTGGCAGTTTATCAATGAAAGAATAGCGTGAAGGTAATTTTAACTTTGTAATTTAAAACTATGAAAATATACATGTATACTTTCAATGGCTTGTAAAATTTATTTTATCAAACCTCATATTACTCACAGAAATTTACAACATTGTATAAATTCAACTTTACAATTCTTTAAACAGGAACTTTACGAACGTATGAAGTTGAAATTAAAATAACTGCGGATCTTACGAAAAAGTTAGAAGAAAGACGTGACAATATCTTCAGTAAAATGTTTCAAGTAGTAACAGCATCGATTCCATCAGCCTCGGGCGGAAAATTCTCACAGTATTAGACAACTTTGCCCGCTGCTCCATTCTTCCGGCCTTTCGCCCACGATTTTCTTTAAGTATATATCGGTACAACAGTTGTGTGCTGGGGGACAACAACACTTTTGGAACACTACGGAAAAAAGTTTGCTTCGAGAGTGTTTCTTTTTTTTCATCACAGGTGCCTACAGCTCTTTTGTACATCTTTTTTATTTTATCATGAAGGCGATGCTTTGTACCTGAGACACCTCGATATATCGTAGTCCAGTTTTTTTATTGTCTTTCTATCAGTTAAATACTAATACATAATGTTTTATAGATCTTTTTGATGAAAGAAATTTATTCGGAACATTATTTCACGCAATAAAATAATCAACCTTAAGACTTTAACAAATATATTTAGTTGAGTTCCAAATTAAAGCTACCAAAAATATCGAGGGGTCCCATTATGTTACTAAAATGATGGCAAAAGTGAATGATGATAAGTATTATAGTTCCACAATTGAGAAGTTGCATAATTTTACAAAAAATCAGCTGTCGAAGAAAATCGCTGACGATTGCCTCGCTGCTATGCAAATTCTCAGTCGGTTGAATACCAATTCGCGCAGGTTATACATAATACGAAAAACGTCAAAAGGTGAAAACGTGGCGTGTCGTCGTTCGGAGAAGAAGAAGAAAAAAAAAGAAAGCCGAGAAATTTCGCGATACAATTAGCGAAACTTTTCTGCGTCGCGTCAATTAAACCGTTCTTCACTTCGCCCTCCCTCCATTCGAAATAGCTCGCGCATTTCGCTCTCCTTCATTTTATTCCATTGCCGAGCGAATGAAAAGCGGGCAGCAACTTCTTCCGTTAATCCGCGTTAGCGCGGCTTTTGATTTTAAAATTTATTATCGACAAGCGCTCACCTGAATTTCGCCTTTTCAATCCGCGCGTCCCGTTATATATAAATATTTTTAGCCTCGTTCATTATTTGCCGTTTTGGTTATGATATAAACCTCGTGCCTGAATGTTTCATTGAATTCAGCGGAAATGTTATTTTCGTTCTGGTCCCCCGGCGGACTGGCAGTTGAAAGGATTTTATGAAATGTTATAATATTAACGATACGAGAGCTTCGAAATAATCCAAGTCTTATTCTGCAGTCGTGGCTAATATTAAATTCAGCGACATCTGTGTACTTTTTATACTGCAAATATATAGCCCTAGTAACAAAGATGTTATCGGTTTTTAGAAATTCCTACATAAAAATATAAAATAGCACCGCGCGCTTCTTGTTACGAGGAAATTTCGAACCTACGAGATCTCCGAACTATATACGGGATCCATAAAGCATTTCAAAGCCCGCCGGCCAAACAATCGTTTCTCTCTCTCTCTCCTTCTCATATTTTCGAGTTACGTATATATCTATGGGACGTCATGGGCGCGTCCTTAATTCCGCGCGTATCCTATAAACTCAAATAGAAAACGTGCCTTTGACGCGGGGGGCGACGCGACCGCGCCTCTATATATACATACGTGCACGTGCGCATCGATCGTCGCTATACCGCAGCAGACAGAGGGCAAGAGAGAGAAAGAGAAAGAGAGAGACAGAGTGGGAAAGGATGCAGATCTGATTCGAAGTTGCGTAACGATGTGCGCGCGCGGAATTTTCAACCACCCTTTGGCTGTCTATATAACTGCCGATGTTAAAAATGACGCAATTTTCGCTGTAGGGTACCGATGGAATTCCCGCTTTGCCGAAAGAATTTTTTCAAAAGTCTGATGGTTGAAATTTGGTAATTTGGTATTTATTTATTGGTATCGTATAAAATCAACGTTATTTGTGCCAACGATTGCTTTTCGTTTTCGAATATATTGCGATCTTTGTATGTATAGCCCTATAGGAAAACAAAATTCAAAAATATATATTTTTTTTTTTCATTTGAACTTTTGAGTGCGTTGAATGACGCGAAATGCTTTATTTAGCGATGAAATTATAGAGAGATGCTACAATTACATGGATTTCATTTACTTACGTTATATTACTTCTGAAATTAAATAGAAACACTTTCTTGTAAATGCACATAAAAAAGTTCACACATCGAAATTGTGCTGAATGAAAGTGAAATTACACTTGTATTTATAAAAGTTTTTATATTTTTCTATCATACTTTTGTTTTTACTTAAAAGGAGAAGATATATAGACTTCGTTTGATTTTGTTTATGAAAAACTGCGATTAAACTACTAAAAGCAACAAATTTTTTGAAAAATATTCACGTCAATGTTTGCATTATCTTAAGAATAAAAATCATTTTGTCTCTGTTCACAAAACACAAATATCTTCTTCTCTTAATATTAAGTAAGTATTTCAAAAAATATACCAAACAAACACCTGCGTGTGCGTAACGAAAAAACATTCTACTAAAAGTGATAATTGAGCAACGTGAATATAAAAGGTCATTCGGAAGAGAAATTCGTATACAAGAAACAGGTGTTGAGCCAAAAAAAAGTATAATTGTTTTCGGTTGTTGTTGTAGTTGTTGCTGCTGTTGGTTGTAACACAATAGAATAATATAGAATTGCTCAACGAAAACCAAAAACATTGAACACGGTGGTAATAAACAAAGATAATGAAGGATGATATTCGGTCACCTGGCGCCGGATGGAATAATAATAATTGTCACGAAAAAGCCATTTTTCACTCGCATGCAAAGTACATAATATTTACCAAATGTATAAAGGCGGCGATTTTCCGATGATTTTATTCATTTTGCGCCACGATGTTTTTAACAGTCCGATTGCGTCTTGGCCGTATTTTTAACGCACGACGGTATCACGGATATTTAATTTGGTGACATATAAGGATGTTATTCCGTATATGACTTATATAAAAATATCGCATCGCTTGACTATACTAAAGTGCGCAGCTTCAGAGATCAGCTATTTTCTTCAGCGAATAATCATTAAAAACACTAGAATCTTATTGAAAAGCTAAGTTCTTAAAACAAGCAGTAAAATTCATATATTTCTTCGCTAAATTATTGATTTATTGAAATATTTCCATTAAAATCTATATCTAAGGAATAAAAAGTGGCAATCGCTAAGAATTCTCATGTCGCACAGCGAAGACGAAATAATTTGAAAATCAATATAAAATGACTAGTAAAAAAGCATTGTTTCTAGCGAAAATTTCGAAATGACAAACACGTCTGATTAAAATTATTTAACGTGCACGTTTCCTATGTTTCTGATCTTGTAAATAATTTTCGTTCTAAAATATCATTGCTAAAGAAAACTAATAATAATGTTTTAACTTTTCTTCTTACAAGCTTACAATTCGAGGGTACATTTCTTTGATGTATTATGCATTTAGAGCAAGTCAAAAGATCTTAATTAATGACATTGAGCTAAAAAAGAATAATACCTTGTAACTAATACAGTGTAGGTATACTTTTTATCATGGTTACAAATATAGTAATAGAAATCTATTCTAGAGTATTATTAGAGTTTATTATTGGATCTATCGGTTTTTTAACCGAGCCACGCATTGAAAGCTTATGAAGATCAAAAGAAAAGATACGTTGTATATATTGATTAAAAACTTCATACGGACTAAAATATAAAGAAATTTATAAAATCTGCACGAGCATTCACATGTAAATTTATAAATGTTAATATAGAACATAAAAGGTTGTTAAAGGACAGTATAAATTTCATAGAGCAGTAACATTGAAGATATAATCAGTAAATTTATGCTGCTGCGAAATATTTTTGTTAAAATAAGATCAAGAAGACACTGAGGCAAAGGTTTCTTCGTGATGATTCGTCAACAATTTTTAGAATAAAAATTGTAAACTATATTCTAATACCATAGCTACATAAATATTGTTCTCAGAGTTACAGCGAAAGGTTTGACATTTAATATTCTTCGATTCTTCAGTACGAAGAAAGACAAATTAAAAGAGCAGATCATTATTTCTGCAACAAAGTAGTACTTTATACAAACACCAACAATCTTAGCGAGCCAGTACAAAAATCTTTGCTGTCTAACCCGATTCCCAGCCCTTTATTCACACCAAAAGACCGCACGAACTTGACATTTTTTCTCTCAACTCCAAAGAAACCTTTCTCCCGCCGCGCTTGCGATCTATATAGCACCAAACCAACATCAAACGGCGCACACAGCGATAAAGGATGAAATATTCAGCGCGCGCTCGTGAGCTTGCGACGTCGCAAACTTTTTTCCCCCGCTGCTCGCAGCAGCCAGGACGCCTGTGTGTAGTGTACCTCGCATGTGTGTGTATGTGTATGTGGGGGGAGGAGCGCATAGACAACAAGTACAAAAGAAGAAATACCGAATATACAGAGAGTAGCGCGCGCGTGTACGTACAGACAGAGAAACGGAAAAGAAGGAAAAGACAGAGTAGAAAGAGAGATAGAGAGAGAAAGAAAGATAGAAAGAGAAAGAGAAGCCGCGTCGATACGCACGACGTGGTGTACGTACACGTGTACATAATACGTACATGCGACACACGCAAGCTGCTGCTGCTGATGATGCTGATGCGCCAGGCCGCGTATAGTATAACGAGATAAGAAAATGTCGCCTCGAGAATTCTCTCGGCTGAGATAGTCTGTATATGTGTGTGTGTGCTTTCGTGTCGAGTCGTTCGATAAGTCGTTTTACGAGAGGCGCGCGCGTGTGTGAGTGGGCGGCGGTAATTGCCGGCTCCTAGAGAGGAGAAAAATACGCCTGCTCGAGTGTGTATAGGAGGAGAAGGGAGACAGCGTACAGAGAAGGTATAAAACTCGGCTGCTGCTGCTGCCTCTGCAGTGTCCTTATTCGAGCTGACCCTTCGGTCCACTTTGTTCCCCTCTCTTTGGCTTTTGTTTTTAACGCTCTGTGTGTAAATATGTGCGGAGGCTCTGACACTCCGGAATGTGACTCAGGATTCTGGAGAGTCGTAAAGAGGGTCGGTGTATGGCTAATGCTGAATTTTTAATAGAGACGTTTAGAGGGCTGTATAATATAGCGCTGGTCGAAAGAAGTGTAAGATGAATGGTGGAATGGAAGTTTAACGGTTTTACGACTTTTGAATTCTTTATAGGTTAGGTAGCCCTGTGTTGGGCGCCACCTGCGTGTGGTCACGTGATGTATCAGTTCAAGTTAATCGTTCGCAACGAGCATCTGTTATAGGGGAGAGGGGAGACATTGATGGAATTCTCGCGTTTAAATTTTTGAAGAGAAGCAGAACAAAAAATCGAATTTACGAAATAACAAGAGGGGTAAAAGTGGGAAAAAAGAGACGAGGCTCGACATGGATGTGACCGAGAACGCGGAAAACACGACTGTGGATTTTCTCGGCACTTTCCAACTCGGCGGAGGCTTTCGTTTAATTGCACTCCACTTTGGCGCGAGCGAGAGCGCGAAAAACAAGGCGAGCGCGAGAAAAGTAGTTCACGCGCCGGGGAAAATGGGGAAACGCCGACGGGGGTCAATAGATGCTGGCGCCCTATTATGTGTAGCCGCCTGGTTAATGAAGTAATGAGACGGCATAATTTATATTCCGAGAAGAAACGACAATTATTGTGTCGCGGAATGAGTTTTCGCGTACGTGATCGTATGGGACGATCGTGTGAAGTGGATAATGAAACTCGACGAAGATTTTCGCTGTTCCATATACAAGATGTTAATGCTGAGATACGATAAATTGTTCAAGTAAGTAAAGTAGAAAATTAAGTACAATTTTCGACAAGTTTCAGAAAGAACCCCGCGAATCAGTGTGAACGCGAACTTTGTGCATAAGGGAGGTAGAATCCCAGATGGATTCCGAGACGACAGTCGAGATCCTCTGCCAATAACCCTTTGGAGACGCATTGGAATTCCGCGAAACGAATTTGCATGTGTATGGGCGAACCCGTTCCAAGTAACGTCGAGAGAACGGCAATTTGCGGTAATCTGATTTCTTGAACAAAATTCACCGTTTTTCTGTAAGTACGTACAAATTTTTACTTTGAATATCGTAGGGATTACTTAATGAGGATTCACATTTACCAATTTACACTGTGAATCGCTATCCCAAGGATATTATAGCAAAGTGAATGAGTTAATTTCATGACTTTATTTTCATCCTTTGATGTCTAGTATCAGGTAAGTGTAATTATTGTCTATTTCGAGAGCTACAATATACTTATGGAATGCATACAGGGGTGGTCGTCATATATATTAAAAAAATTGTGTACAGAATGTAACGTCCTTTAGTTTCGTAAATACGCAAAGCCTTGCGCATTTGATCGTTCTATTATCGAGCAATCAACACTAGCTGGATTAAGTTATCCGACCACTGACGGAAAAAACTAGCCTCAAATCTCAAACCTATGAGCAATTTAACCCTTTCACATAGCTGAAGTTGATACGCTGCGTTAAACTTTCCAACTCTTACTTCGGGCATTTTATAATCAGCCACTTCAGAAATTTCTCCCACAAGCATGGACTCGAGGGCATCTTCAATTTTTAACGTCACGTCTGGTATACCACCACTCGTGAAAGGGTTGAACGCATTTCTCCGCGGAACATATTTCAAACCTACTCTCCGAGGTCTACAGGTCGCGAAAAAAATGTGACACAGCTAAAATATATACGCTACTGTACTCTAGCCTCTACACACGGGAAAGTGAGGGAGGAAGAGATAGAGAGAACACGTCGGTCGTGTTTTATGCAGCTCTAATGGCGTGCGATATCAAAAATGTAAGGAGGGAGAAGGATTTTAGCCCTTATCTGACTCGAGCGAAGAGCCCCTCTCTTTCTCTCATCATTGGCTCTTCTCTTTTTGCGGTAAGAGAGAGAGAGAGAGAAAGGAAAAGAGAGAGAGAGGGAGGGAGGTTTAATTCACAACGTGTCCAAATGTATTTCTTTCACCATATGTACCTTCCTCGATGCATTTTTAAAATCGACGAGGGACGGGTTATGTGGTGGTGGTCGAGTTTGGGCTGATAAACTATGAGGTATAAATATTTCGCGCGGTCGATCTCTAATTAGGCGTCTGTCGCAGCATTAAAAGACATTTTCACCGTAAATATAAAATGGAAATTGTCGTTAGAAAAATGATTGATACGATTTCTAAATCAGTAATTCAATATATCATCTACTTCAGTTACTCAATTAATAAATTTGTCTTCACGAAGTATGAATTCGATTGAACGCCTAACTAGAGGTCGCCCCAAGCGCGCGCTATGTCCACCTATATATAACATTAGCGTTAATAAAAAGATAATGAGATACGACCAATTGGTTCAGGGAACAATAATATATAATATTTCGCGACGGTTATCGGATGCGAAACGAAAAAAAAACATTGGAATCGGCCGGCAAAGTACTACCTGGGTGACGGGGTTCTCGCCCGGCCGGTAGACAACGTTGTGCAACGGCCGCTTCCTGCCCACGTAGTTCACGCAAACGAACTCGAGGAGACTGGCGTAGATGAAGCACATACACACGCCGTCCCAGACGTTCATGGCCGTGAGGTTCGAGACAACTGGCAGCGTCGACCGGAAGCCGTTCGACGTTGTGAAAAAATTAAGCATCGTCGTCACACCTGAAAGAGTTCGAAATCCATTAGTAACCAGAAAGTTTCCCGTGCTCGTTTACATAGTTTGTATTATTCCATATAGTTAGCTGTTTGTAGCAAGCTTCTCTATACGTTTTCAATATTGCGCTTATAGTATTGCATGCAGCCGCTAGGTGGCGGCGCCCCGATTCTCGCATTCCACTACAGGAACGGTGCACATCTAGATGTATATATATAAATCTACACAATGTATCATTTAGGTATGCGTATAAATCTCTACATGTAGTTGTGAATTGAAGTATTATCTTAAAAAAAGACAAACAAAGTGTATAATATACCACATTGACTGAGCTAAATAATAATTTTGCTATTTGCGATGCATCCACAGCTGTGTGGAGCAATTATTCTTACCAATCATGACTCGTGCCGGCACGGCGTTCCACTCGAGCCAGAAGGTGATGAAGGAGCTCGTGACGAGGATGATGCCGGGTATGAAGACGGTCGTGAAGTAGAAGGCCCGATCCCGCGTAAATATGAGATCCACCTTCAGGCAGCTATAGTTACCTGCGGCGAGAATATGATTTTCATCGACATTTCCTGAAATTTCGAGTTCACGTCTTTTAAAATGAGAGGCCTCGGGGCCCGCATGCAGAGAGAAACGACGGACACGAGTGTGTAATACATTATACTATTGTATTTTTGTATTTTTTTTTCTCCATAGATATAATATGTATATAATGTGTGCGCTCGTGGTTCATGCTTGCAGATAAATGTATAATATAATATCAAAAAATTTGTTGGAAGTCAACTCGGTGAGAAAAGAAGATGGTGGATCGCAAGCGTTTCTCTCTATATACGGACTGGCGAGTATGGCATCCGAGTTACCGAGCTGTGCGTCGGGTTAGCGCTTTTCTTTTAGCGTTATGTAAGGCGTTACTCTTTTTTTTTTAGTCGACGGCTTTTGTTGTACAGCTAAAGTTGTTAGAAGAAGAAATAAGTAGGTAAGTATAAGTTTGTGTGAGTAAAATCAATATGTATTGTACAGTGTTTTATACAGTTTTAAATATAGATTTTTATTAAAGGGGGAGGGGGAGGCTTGGGCTTTGTTCATATATGTGTTGTATGTGCACGGAAACATAATAAATAAAAAAATATGCAACGCATCAAAGTATATATAAAAGTTTTTAAACGAAACAATCATACAAGAAAGTATAAATATTAAAAATAATATGTTATCTTTTGATGTAATATCTTTCGTTGAAAATTATTATGTGGTTTATAATATTAAAAATTAATTTGTGTGAATTTCATTGACAAATTTTCGTAAAAGAATATCAAAACGAAGAAAATATAAAAATAGTTAATTAACACTGAAAATTTATGTTATCTTAATAAAAGTAGTTAAAAAAGATAAGCTCGTTAAATAGTTAAAGCAGCTGGGAAAGTTGCTCATCTTCTGATTATTATATATTTCCGCTAAATTGTTCTTTCCATCGACAATATTCAAAGAATTTCCAAAATCTGAGCACGTGCACAGTATTTTTTATTGATCCGAAAAAATCCTGCATGCTTAATGAGGAAAATCAAATTTTTGGGTTGACTGTTTTTTTGAAAATCATGTCATGTTTACACCTCACTTATGGGCCCTGAAAGCTCTTAAGGACCTGAGCAAGACACAACACGTGGCGCTCGTAAGCCACAAGTGTAAAAAGATTAAAGCATCCAATAGACACGTATGAAGAAACAGATTGCTAGCGTGTCTATTTTTAGTGTCAGCGAAATTTCTGGATTGAGCAATTAATAGTTTTCGTAGTCAGCTGCAAGAGAGAAGCTTTTTAAATTTATGAGATTTATTTCTAACTGAAAATGAACTTTTTCATTTATTTTGCAGCATATAAAGTATCTAATGGATAAAAAGCTTTTACTTATAAAAGCTTTTACCTCGTCGATTACTTTATGTCCCGTTATTCATTATTCTAGTTATTTATGATCATCAAATATTTCAAAGGAATTAATAATTCTTAATCACCTATACAAACAGAAAAAAATATGTATCTTATAAAAAAGAAAAAAACACATTTATCAAAACAACTGGAAACACAATTATCCACCAACAACAAAGTAAACGGAGATTCTCTTGTTTCGCGGGCAAAAAACGCAGAAAATTACGGCGACTCCGTGGGGTTTGATCCTTCGGGAACATCATTTTCGCAAAGTTTCAAAAGTTCGCGAGGATTCCACTTTAACTTTCGTTCCGGCAATTTATTGCCCTGGCACGCAAAAATTTCACGAATTACACCGAGGCGTTCAGCGGAGCGCTTAATGATACGAGCGCGTGTCTTATTTATTTTCTTCTCCATGGGTCGTCTGGTAGGTAAACAATCAAATTACAGCTCGTAAATTGTTGTCAAACTGTTTCAATTTACACTTTTCCTTATAAAACTTTTCCAAAAGTTTAAATTAAAAAGAAAAAAAACAAAAGCTTATTAAAGTAGTATGCAGCCACAAAAAAAAAATAAAAAAATAAATAAAAAAAATCATAAGAAAGTTTATCATAGCAGTTTTGACAAGACGATCGCTTCCGATATGATTTTAAAACAAATTAAAGAAAGGTATAATTGATATACACACAGATTCGCGTTACTGTTTCGCAGAGCTCATTTATACGTTTCGACAGTTTCGATGTTATGAAACACGGTTCTCAGATATCAATTAGTACGTGCTGATTGTTTAATTAACTAAAATTGACGCTAGCTGGCACTGGTCGAGAGCATCGAAAGCGCGCATCAGCCGAACACGAAGAATATTTCAACGCGCGGAAATTATGCGCAAAGTGATATGACGCCGCCTCGTTCGAACGGTAATTAGATAGGCGAACCCCCGAGCTAAATAATGTTGTCGAATGTTTGGCGATTATCTACCAATGACGTAAGAGCTTTAGTTTGTAGTCACAGATACCTAGAGATTAGATTTCGTTAATTATTTCAGTTTAGGTATGAAGTTATGGTTATTCGTTCTCATAAAAATAGTACGATACTTTTTCAATACTTTCTGCCTATAAATCTGTGTTATACTAATGTCTTTATGAATTTGAGAACGTTTCTAATGTAGCTAAATCTTTTGAGTTGATTTCTGTAAATTTAATTCAAAATTTTTGTTTTGCGACTTGAAAATATCTATAATTGATAATAAAATAATGTTATATAATAATAGCACCTTTAAAACTGTTTGTTTATGATCAAAAAATCATTCAAAAGCTTAACATGAAGCTTATCAAAATAGAAAAAAAAATGCAATATATATAGCCACGGCCTTCATGCATAAATGCATTCAAAACAATGTATGTAAACACATTTAGTTCGACAGTTTATTTTTTTTATCCTCCAGCGAAATGCTGATGTTTACCTTTAGTTTGTGTTTTGTCATTTGTACGTGAGTTTGAGAGAATCAATACGAGTGGATTTAACCAATTTACTTTATTATGCAATTTTCCGAAGCGAGTTTCAATGCCTTTTACAAACAATGCAGCTTATTGTTTATTTTTACAATTTCTGTAAATTTTAAAAATTATTAAAAAATAATTTATTATGGGTTTTTCATCTATGCCTAAGTTAATAATGTTCAGCTAATACCTAAATATTAATAAGCTTCTATTGTTGCTGCCGCAGTAAATTACGATATATAGGTCAGTTCTAGTCGCAGATAATAACAAACTGTATCTCATTAATTTAATTTACATTCTAATTATCCATATTTATATAATGGTAGTTCGAAGCTGTTTACTCAAATTATTTACACTATCTTTCTACGAAAACAATAGCAATGAAATTTCATTTAAAATACTATTCTATATTTTATTTTTCTTCTTTACCTACACATCAATTCTTTCATACATATATGTAATAATAATTATTATTCCTCTAAATTAATCTAATCTCTACATAATATATACTTTCACATTTTTCAAAAATCAACTACATGCATATTATACTTGAACGTCAACGAGAACAGTTTCAATACACGAGCCCATCGAAAAAAAATCTACTTAACAATCTCTCCCCACAGAGGGCCAACTTCAAACTTCGACTATCTAATCAAGCGTTATAAACTCTTGTCGTACACCTCGTACCTCCACAGTATGTGTGTTTGCGTCTCTGTATGTGTGTGTCTTTACACGCAAAGTCTAGGCCAAACTAAACAATTAACATATATTACATCGAACTACGGGGGGGAGGTCGGGAGATAAACAATCAACGTCAACAATACACCGAAGCGTCGTGTACGCAATTACGGTGGTTGTGGGGGTGGGGGGACTGCTGTCTACATAAAGGCTCGTCGGAAGCCGTGATATTGCGATTCTATTGTTTTCATTACCCATTGATAAGAGGGGGAGGGGGGTGGGGTCTCGGGTAGAGTTGCAATCGAGTTTTGGTGGAGGTGGTGGTGGTGGTGGTGGTGGTGGTGGTGGTGGTGGTGCCAAGGGCACGGGTTGTGTCTTGTTGGTAATGTATATGTGTGTATGAGTATGTGTAAAGTGATTAATTACGGTGGTGATGCTGGTGGTTTGTACATTTACACGATTGCAAAGTTGCTTACACAGTTCGTGATGTTGGCTGTATCAACGTCAACAAAAAGAGATTGATTAATTAATTAAATTAATTTGGTACCTTTCGTAATTGGGGGTGTAAGAGCTGGTAACATGGTTTTTAATACAGGATTTATATCTGCAAATTGAACTTAATCAGGAACCAGTTTATCACGGTCGATAAAGAGGTTTTGATATATAATGAGAAATATTGTAGGCTGTGCAAATTCTTGCACAAGATGTAGGCAAATTTTTCTAAAAGCATTAAAAAATTTTACGAGTTGAATATTAACGCTGAATTCTTTCTTTAATAATTAATGTGTTGACTGTGAAAATTCAACATCTAAAAGAGAATGTTAATTACGAAAATGTTTTTTTTCATTGCTATACATATATGTACATGTTGAAATTTACAAACCGTATGAGTATTAACACAAGAAAGAAAGAATTCGTTTGTCCAAGTAGCAAAAATTTGCACAAAGCGTTAAAGTTGATTGCGAGGAGTCAACATCTACGGTCTACGCTAAGGAGAAAAAGGTACATCAGATGGAGGGGGGTGTGCCGTGGCAGATATCTCACATCACGGTTATTCATTGTCATTTAGCTCTTTTTTTGGTAAGCTTGGTCCTGTCTCTTTCTCACTCTCTTTCTCACGTCGTCGGCAAACTCGCCTCTCGAGACCGGGGGAGGGCTTATATAGGCTCCCAGACGGAACGAAAGGAGGTTGAGCAGAAGATGAGGCTACGCCCCCAGCGCTCTCGCAATTGTAACGGAAATCATCATCATCATCACACAACAATGCTTAGGAGGATCGGTTTACCTTGCTCCTCAAATCTGCGCTGGCACAGCGAACACTTTGAGTCCCCGAAATCATCGTACTCGTCCTCGTAGTCGACGATCAGCTGTCCGTCAGCTGCAAACAGAACAGCCACGATCTGCCTACGTATCCTTTACTTTTGTCTTTATGAGGTTTTTTGGTTTTTCATAGTTGTTGGTTTGTTTTTTCTTACCAATGGTTTATGGATCTTTTTTTCTGTTATTGGAACGCTTTGGAAATACGTAGTAAGAACTTTTTTAGTATTGAAGCCGATTTGCTAACTCTCTCTCGTCCTTTTTCCTTTCACTGACTTTACTTTTTCTGGTTTTTATCTAGACATTTATTCTAGGTACATTTACATCGCAAATTAGTTTTTAGATTCTACAACACTACACGAAAATTTGGTTGGGATGGAAATAACGTGAAGTCAAAGGAAATACAATTTGGATTATTATTGAGTTAGTCTTTTGTCTGTGATATTATATTATTTTAGAATATTTATAATTGATGTTTTAGGTATAAAAATTTATAATTTTGTAAAAAGTTGACTAATTCATCTAGCTTTAAGGAACAGTTTTTGCCTGATTCTAAGTGTATACAGTAAATAATATTTTGATCTCATGCTATTATAATAAAAGAATATATGAAAATGCTTGTCTACATTTTATTAGAAGAGAAATAAGAAATTGAAAATTTTGAGGAAAAAGTAGTTTTAGAATAGACAACATTTTGATTATGTTTGACAACTAAGAATTATTTACAATACACGATTCTTTGCTTATTTAAATACTATATATTTAAGGAAATCAAAAGAAAATTTTCACCCTTTCTGAATTAGAAAATTAATAAACTTGCAATTTTCACAATGATTAGTATACAATATGTACTACTCAAAGATGTTTTGAACGGATTTTCAGATAATTAATCTGAGCGAATGAAAAGATACGAACTTCCCCGAGACTATAGGTATAAAAGAAACTACTTGAGTAAATTCCGAGTGATGTAGGAGGACTTTAGTGACTCGCGTCATTTCACATCCCAATATCAAGTGCCAAAGTTTCAAATGTCGACAGTATAAGTGAATCGTCTTCTGGGAGGCCGAGCACGCGTTTGCTTTATGTTCCACGGAGCGATATACATATATACGGAAATTACAGGCGGGAGATGACGTCGCGCGAGACCTCCCGAGAAGTAGGATAAAGATAAAAAAGTAGGCAAGAGAAGATAAAGGTTATGATCGGCATCGTGCCACAAAATTTAACTAGAAAAGCGTACGTAGACGGCGAAACGAGCCCCGCGAAGATGCACTTGGATTTCGACTGTAAATCTACACTATCTCACGGTACTTTATGGATAAAATACAAATCTACTGTATCTGAAAATTTACTACTAAAATATACAGATGAACATTTTGCTTTTATTTAAAGTCTAGCATGATCATTGTTACAATAAACTGATGCCAACAAATAAAATTAGCGTCTTCGTAGGAATAATTTCTTCGTCTTACACAAGCCACAGATGTGGTCGCCACGATCGCTCGCGCACGGCTTCATCGTACTCTCGAAACTATATATACATTACGTATAGGTATAATGAGTGCCCATTCACTTTTGGGACGAGCGCGACGCTGGTGCAGTCGCCCTCTAGCGGAGAAACTAGTCTAAGAGAGCGATGGATGCGTCGTACCACGTGGGATGAGAATTCAGAATGACGAGTGTTTGCCAATTATTCAAGTTACGACATAGTAAACAAGAATGCCGTGTATAATTATAAAAAGTATAAGAACAGAGAAGTGACAAGATACGATAAGTTGTTTTCTGCTCGCGGAAGTTTATATATATCAAGAATATGCGATGAGCGTTGAAAAATTCATAAAGTTCATTTTAAAATGCACCTGTATAGTTGTTTTAAGTTTGCTACATTCAGATCAACCTCATAGTGTTTTTAAGCGCCACCTCAACTTCCTAGGGATTATTTTGTTACATTCGTGACAAGCATATAACGCAGGAGACGCTAAAGCGGACTACCTTGGGTCAACACCAGTGCGCTACTATCGCGTTAGCGACAACAGTAGCGCCACATCACGTGATCGTTCGTGTTTCTATGGTTAAATATCTTTGTGTATACCTATGGTGTTTTCTATAGTGTCATTTAAAAATTCTATATCCGTGCTATTTATTATCTATATACCTAAATTTGATTGATTATCACTATTATTATACAAAAAAATGCTTGTTAGTAAAGAATTAGAGCTCGTGCATTCTATTTCAAATCTTAATTGGGAATGTTAGTGAAAAATAATTCGAGTTAGTAAATCATTCAAAAGTTATGTTTTAAAAGCTTTGTTAGTATATCACAAATGCTTAAGAAAAAAAAAATATTATAAATATTATTTCAATGCGCATATCTTGTATAAGTATAAGTGAAAATAAAATAAGTTGTATATATATCATAAAATGTGTAATGAGAGTGTAAATAACATAATTTGTTGCTTGAGTGATGTAATGAATAGTTTTTGGAGTGTTAAAATATTAGCTATTACGTTTTAGCAATACATAATTAGTATCTTTATTACTTTACATACTCAATACATCATAAAACTTTTATTATATAGAAGGGAATATGAATGAAAGAAGTTTGGTTACAAATATAAAGAGAAGTATGAGAATGAATAGCCGATATTATGAGATACAATAAATTATTTACAAAATTTACATCAAAGGGCGCGGCAGTGCTCGAAGGCATATTTACTTTGTACACACAATTTATATTCGTTTCAAGAAATTTGTTTGCCTCAGCGAGTTTTAATTTACATTTATAATTAACAAATTATTCAATATCAAGCATCATTAAACACTCCATCGAACTTTATACACGTGACATTTACAAATTCACAATTGTTGAGATATATATTCACTTTTCACACTGACGCACGAAAGTTTTCGGATCGGCGGATTTTAATAAAAAGTCAAATTTACAACGCGGAGTAAAGTGCTACAGAACATTTTTTTTATTTCTATAAGCGTACACACGACTGCTATCCGTAAAATTTCAAACCTGCTGTCTATCTGTCTGAAAAATAATATGATTTTACGACTTCCCTGGAGAAATACCCAAAAATCCGTTATGTTCAGCACGTCGGAGCTCGAGAGAACGTCGATAAACAAATAAAATAGAAATCTGCTTGCCATTCTTCGCAAGATCTATATATGAATATTTATTAGCCTACTGAGATATGGAAAATCGATGTTCCGGAGTTTTACAGTTACAATGAACATCTCTAAAGTACATGTTTGTAAAAACTATCTATTAAATATTTTAATTTAAATTTCAATTCACAAGAAATATTAAAAATATGAAAAAGAAAAAACATTGATCATTTTGATCCGTCCTAAATCTTTCGCGATCAGTGCTCAACTCGACTATTACCAGGCTATCTCAACACTCTTACAAATGATCTACCCTCTCTCCATGACAAAAAGATGACTGGCAAATGACAGTGACAGATACACGAGCGATGGGCTATCATCAATGAATGTACTCGTATGTATACGTGCGTGCCTGTGTGTGTGTCTTTAGTAATCATGTATCATATGTGTGTGTATGTGTGTGTAACAAAGTATGGGTAGTAGTCGTCGAGCAGGTGGTCTCCGGTATACATATACATGTACAATATACGTATGTGTGCGACGTGTAAATTATTCCGATAACCCTGTCACATCGTTCGGAAAGTCGGACGCACAATCCAATTAGAGTGTCATTGTGCTCGTCGCGGACGCGTTCACGATATCTCTGAATGGACCACGTACGCGTCCTCTTTACATAATCGCTCTTCCACTCTCAGTGCGCGTGCGCGCGCGGTAATAATGGGCCACCGCGAGAGAGAGATATCTCCCGCCGGATAAAAGAGACGCGCTCTCCAGAGCTAGTGCTATCGATAATTCGATTTGCTCTCCCTCTCTCTTGGTTTTGCATTGTGCGGTGTAATACACGTGGCGCGTGTGGATCAGATTCGTATATATAAGGGGATAAGGTGCGCGTGGAGCGAGAGAATTTGATTGCGGATTCATGCCGATCGTTGGGCCGTTGTTAGTGCGAGGGATATGCGGCGATTTGTCATAGTCTTGTCGAGGGGCGATAGGCGGAGTTTTGACGTTAACTGTTTTGGCTGATTAATCGAAAATTAATTGGGCAATTTTGAATTTTGAGATCTGCGGAAATTATAGCCTCGTTGGGGTCGTCTGGTGGTGGAGGACGATGGTATAACGGATTCAATTTTGAAGGAGATTAATTGTATCCGAATGCAAAAAATATTATAAAAAATACTCTTTTTATATAAAACAATATTTTTGCCAGAATAGGAATAATATAAACAATAGTACGAAAATATCAAAGAAGTACATATAACATCCTTTTCCCTTTGATATTTACGAATCTATTAACACTTGCACTATTGTCATTAATATGGCTTTCATAAACTTGAGAGTATGCTCTTTATTTTCCCAACGCGAAAAAAATGTTGTTAAAATGTTTGAACTACTAGTTTTTAAATTTGTCCGAATCATGAACATTTTTCAACAACATAATTTTCTGTGTACCAGAGGTAACAAACTGGAAGTTAACGACAACCTTTCCTTTCCCCTACAAATATAATCTCGATATCGTTGTCCTTTCTCTTATTCTATACCAATAATAATTACTTCCGCCATCTTGATAATAACGCGAATAAGCATCTCGATTGAACGAGGCCTCGCCGCGATATGGGAACCACAGCGGGCTTTTTTTTCATTATAAATTATATAAATCTCTTTTCGGTTATCTTTCATACTCATCAAGCGAGACAGAGACCAAGATTGCCAATCTCTAGGAGTCTAGTGCAAAAAACTGATCTAATCGTTCTACTTTTATCGACAAATAAAAAATAATAATAATAAAACATTAATTGTAAACAGTCATCTAGTTAAGTGTCATTCCACGACATGCGGCATTCCACGAATTTGTATGTGACATGGACGGATGTATAATATAGTCTGCCAATATGTTATCTTGGATTTTTTTGAGGTTATGCGCGATGTCTATAGTGTCTTTAGTTTTATCACGTTTTCATTTTGTTCAAAGTTTCTGCTGTGTTTTCTCTGGAAATTACCAATTTAAAAAATCCAATAATTTATTTATAACAAGAGCATATAAGAATTGTGTACGTTATGCAGTCCCCATAAATATTTTACTTTTTAGGGTCCCATTAGTCGTATAGTGAGAAAGTCAACATATTCAAAAATTACTAAACTCAAATTTTATCAACCACATAATTGTAAGTAATCGTCCAATTTAAGCAACGTTTAGAATGTTTTTTCAAGTTCTAACGCAATTTTTCACGTTCGGCAGGAATTAATGTTCCCCTAGGGAAAAATTACGAAAACATAAAACCGTAAAAGAAACTTTATCAGTTATTTTTATACGATTCTTCCTACTTTCCAAGCCAAGAGAGTGTGTGTATGCGTATGTATGTATGTGTCTGTAAGCGTCTGCGTATATGTACGTGTGATCGTAACACATTAAATATGAACGTAATACATGGCGGGCTGGGCGGATAGGAGAGAGGGGGAGGGGGGACGGCGGG
>UXGD01001395.1:0-35443 GCA_900474315.1 Torymus auratus
ATTATATATACACGCTATACCGTTACGCACGTACGAAAAAAAGACAACAAATACACACAACACTATGTACAAAAAGAAGAAGAAATAAAGATAGAGAGGGGGAGAAAAAAAAAGACGACTCTCCTTCCGTTCTCCTCGCGCGGGATATTATTATTATCCGCGCAAAGAGGCACTTGCTCTCGAATCTTATCAACCAGCCCTCCGTTCGCTTGCCGCGCATATATAGCGACTTATTCCATATCGATCGGGTAACGAACGCCCGAGGAATATTTTTATACACGCCCGCGCTTATAGTCCCCCCGCGCGCGTTCATCGATCTGACGGATAGAGCGAGTGAGAGAGAGAGAGAGAAAGAGAGTTGCGGACTAAAGAATTCATTGTTTTACTTTGCGCTAAGGAGACGCCACCGCTCGCCGACGTCGCGTGAGCGAGTCGTCCAGGAATAATGGAGCGATGATTTTTTTTTAAACGGCTGTTCTGTGTTCTTGACCAAATAGCTTTGAGGTTTCGCGATTTTAAGTTTAATGATGATCGGTGGGTTGCTTTTTATTCCGAAACTGCGTTGAGCAGTTGTAGTCGTTGAGTAAAATGTTTTGTTGTAGTTTATATATTTTAGCTATATATGGATGCACTTTTAATTATGAAATTAAATAGTATACACTATTAAGATTGAAAAAAACGCTATTTTATAGATTTCAAAGCATCGTCGATAGATTGAAACCTTTTTCTGAAAACCCGAATCAACCGTTATACCTCTCTCGCGGCTTTTCATATATTACACATCACTCATCTATAAGCGCGGGGCTCCGAGATATCCGCGATCTTTCACTCGCGCGCACGCGCGCTGCTCGTCGACTTTCGCCAGGTATTTTTTCTCGCCTCTCGACAAAAAGAAACTGTCAACCAATGTTAATCACGTATTTTCGTCGGATGTGCAAGAGAAAGCTCGTCTCTCGTGAGAGCGCGCGCGCGATAGAGAAGGCTGGGTTATTATATATCGGACGTAGGTATATATACAACGTGGTGGATGAAAAGTGTGCGAGGGTTCTCCACTCTCGGTTATGCAAGTGATGTTGTCTGCCGTTTCTAATTATTATATGCAAATTCGATTAAAACGAGCGTGAAAACTCGTTATTACCATTAGGCGTGAGTATAAGTCGAGTTGATTGATTCCGATGTACGAGCTCGCGCGAAAAATCTAATCGTCGAGGGCGCGTTACAAAATAGCCGCTAATGGGAATATAAGCGAACTAGGTATACGAGTTTGGAAATTACGTTATATAGTTGCGCCGGTGCTGATAATCGAAAAATACACAATGTAATCGATATAGCGCGGCCGATAACCAGTTTCGAAACCACCTACGTGTATATAGTCGCGTACCGCGAGCCCATCGAAATTATGCATATAGGCACCTATCGGATAAATAAAATTAATGGCCCTCGATTAAAGACCGCTGATTGATAAAAAATACAACGCTAATCCCGAAAATCAATATTCATAATATAATAACATTATCTCCACACGCATGCATGCGCGGGCGACTCTCTCTCTCTCTCTCGTTCTCGGCTATTTGTTTTGGCGTAAACAAACGACGCCATAAATCTCGCTTTTTGCGCATTTCTGCGCGCGCGCGCCGTAATAGAAAATTAGTATCGCTTTACAACGCGCTTATATACCACACACCGCACACACATATATACCTCGACGCTTCTTCGACTGCGCCTAAACACGAAAAGCGAAATAGCCGTGTGCTGTACGTTATATACACGCTTCGGCGTTATATATATAGCTATATACACGCACGCGCATGGGATGTGCCGGAGGTGTACGCCCACAATGGTCCGAGAGCGTGCAGTGTCTCTCAACGCGCGGCTCGCTTCTCGCGCGCATATTATATAGCGCTTCTCAAATCGTAAATTATTAATCCCCCCGGCGTGCCGTGGATTCCGGGAAATCAGCGAGTTTATAAAGGACCCGCTCGTCTCGGGATGTGTTTTATATTATATCGGGAGGTTGAAAGAGAGATAGATTCGCCGATGGAATAAATATGTAGACGCACAATGTTTACTCGCTCGCGCCGTGGCGGGCGATTATTCTTATAGCGAGAGAGAGTAGCAGCTCTTAATAAAGCGCTCGGTAGCTGCTGCTGCTGCCAATTTTCCTCTCAATCATCGGGCGAGCGTTTAAATCTATATCCGCGCTCGTGCATGCGCACGGCGGCCGCCGCATGATAAATAGCGATTATTAAGCCACAGCCGCGCTAATTAGCGCCATTGACCTCAACCCCCTGGCTTCCTGCCTCCTCGAACTAGCGCACACGTAACGTCGAGTACCTACTACTCTCGTATGGTTATATATACATACGTATGCACACGGACGCAAACATAACAAAAGAGAATACACACAGATACTGCACGTACACGAACGCAGGAGGATTTTTGGCGGGCCGCCCGCCCCCTTCGTCATCGCGAGTTTTAATGCGTTTTACGGCCCGGGCTGGGAGAGACCGAGAGCGAGTGCAAAACCCATTAAAAGTCCGCTGCTGCACGCCGCCTCTCTCGACTCGCGCGCATACCGCTCTCTCGCTCTATTAGCGGGCGTTTGCGCACTTTTGCAAAAACGCGAGTTGGGCTTTCGGGGTAATGGGGCTGAGAGAGAGACAGCCCGCGGACGCGCTCTCATTAGCGGATTTTTTAATGGGGAGGTGGGATTGATTTCGGGATGAGAGTTGGAGAGAAGGAATTGGGGCTTATGAGTGTGCTGCTGGAGTGATTTAGGAGCTTTTAGGATAAAAGACAAACAAGGATTTTATCGTAAGGAGATAGTTTGGTCGGTGACGAATCGAACGCTTAATTTTAGAATTATTACAGCTTTTTAATGAATCTTTCGTTTGACACAGTCTTCGAGCTTGTTCTACGCTCTTTTTCGAAAAAACATATTTTTATATCTAGACTAAGGCTGCACGAGAGCAAGACAATACGATATTTTTTTACTTATATTGTCTTGCGCTTGTAAATTCCTGAAAATTTCTTTCTCGTCTTGGTTTTTACAGTTAATATGAAATGTATTATCGTCTTGTCTTGAAATTCTTGTTCATATTGGATTTAGGCAGACATGCAACAGTAAGCAAGTCGATTATTAAAAAAAGTCTGAAACCTAAATAGCCGGAAGACGCAAGGTTCACAAAAAAAACAGTTCCGTAGACTGCAACAACAGGCAAGTCGATTGTTTAAAAAATTCTTAAACCAAATAGCCGAGGGATGCAAGGTTCACGTAGAAGAGGAAGGTACACAGACGTGAAATAGTAAATTTTTTAAATAATTGACTCGTTCACTATCGCGCATTTCCGTAGATCTATTAAGGGTATTTAGGTTTCAGATATTATTAAATGATTCCCTGTTAAAAATGACCTTAAATTTAAGAAACTTTAAAATTACAAAAGTTACTGAATTTTAAGAATAATTTACCGGAACTTCGTTAGAGATGATAATCAACATCATTTACATCCTACATCCCCGCATCCCCGTTATTATGACTATTTCGATAAATTATTACGATTAGAAAATGTTGAGTTATTTTTAAGACAAGGCAAAATTTTTCATACCACAATCTTGATATTGTATCGAAAACTGTATATAAATATTGTATCGATTATTGTCTTGAATATTGGGGCAAGACAATACAATATCAAGATTAATCTTGCTATATCGTGAAGCCCTAATCTAGAGATTCGACAGAAGTAGAGTATTGCAGCTCTCTATTGATGAAGACATCGAATCGACACGAACGGAATTATAATTCTAAGCTCGACTAATAATTTGCAATAGCCACAGAACGAATATAAAATTCCGAACAAAAGTAATAAGAGCCCCGTGGGAGGATATATATACCCTACCAGCGTCGATGCATATTTCACCTCCATTAATACAGTTTAAAATATAAAAAAAATATATATATCGACTCTGCGTGCAGCAGTGCCGACTTTAAACCGAATGCAGTCCTCGGAGAGACGCGCAGTAGCTCTCCCTCGCCATTATTTAATCATACCCAATACCCCCCCTCATGTCATATACCTTCCCCGTAAAACCACCACCCACTTTTCAGTCCCCGACGCTGTCGCGAGCGAAAAAAAAATCGATACCTTGATAAAAGAGAGAGAGAGAGAGAGAGAGAAAAAACGAAACTCGAATGCAGCAGTACGTATATATGACGCTCAGGTGTGCTGCGGCCTTGAAAAGCGGCACGAAAAGTGGAAAAAAGGTACGACACTATATATATACGTGCGAGAGCGCGGGAAGAAAGAGAGGGGCAAAAAAGAGCGCGGCCACTCGCGCGCGCTGCGGCAAAAACGAGGAACGAGGAGAAAAAGAGAGAGAGACGGCGAGGAGGGACTGCCGAGGAAGAAGATTATTACCCGCAGTGCGCGCGCGTGTGTCGCCGGTTGACACGCAAGCGACTTTTTCGCGGGAACTACTACTGCGGGTATATATACATACGTAGTCGTAGTCGTCGTCGTCGTCGTCCTTGTTCCATCTCCCGGGGTATAACAGCCAATAATGAGAGCAGAACGCGCCGCCGGGGCAGTTGACGTGCGCGAGCAGAGTAGTAGTCCTGGAAACTCGCGTTTTATGGATATACACAGCGCACCTCCTAACGAGGACTTCTTTTCGGTACGTACATCGATTAATTAACGCCGGTCCGAATATTGTTCTCTAAATTGCGGAAAAAGTAGGCGCGGCGTGTATGCGTCAATCACGTGGTGGAGATCGGCCGCGTAAGTAGTTACGTGCGTGGTTTTCCATACCGTAAACCACATTTCATTGCACAAATGCAGGTCGTGTGTTGCATAGTAGAGAGGTAGAGAATTTTCGGAAAATCTGGTTGGCTATACCGTGTACATAGCAATTTATTCATTGCTGTAAAGTATATACTACAATTATTCTTAAATATATCTTCATGGAAGGTTATCAAACGCGCATTACAGTCGTAGCTAAATAACAGCATATGCCCCGCTCGTTTTACAGCGGCGATCGCTATATTTCCTTCTCGTTATACTCCGCACGTGCATCCGTGCCCCGCGAAAACGCTGCTTCGCCCATTTTCTTATAGCCGCGCGCGCGCTGGCTAAGTGTAACCTGGAAATTATCATAATCAGAGCTGTGAGTTTGAAAAGCCCGCGTCGAGCGCCGGATAAGTATGTACACACGTATACGTACAAGTAATTAGGAATAATCATTAGCGCGACGCCGCGCCGTGACACCTGCGGGAAACGAAAAAAAAGCGGCAATCTGTCGCGGCGGTTTTTAATTACATCGTGCGTGTCTTCTTTTATCGTGTTAATGTAACGTAATGTATCGATTTAACTTAAATTTTGTTTGATATAGCGTTACGAGAGAGGCGCTTTTTATGCGTTATTGTTAACTTTCCCGATCATTTTTACGCGCATCTTGAATATCAAAGGAGTCGCAGCGAGAGCGCGAGTGACATCACAATAGGCTATTATGACCGAGCAACTCCCAAAAGCTCGCGATGCTCATTTGCATTAAAAATTGCAAATTACATTGATTAAATTAGCAGTAAAAAAAAGGATAATTCGTCCCGTTCTGCTACGTCCCCAATGGTGCACCTAAATTCGGCATTGTCTTGAAATCTCATTTATCAAAAATGCATTCGGTTAATTAAAATTTTCATTCGAAAACACGTATATAATAAGTTCTTTCCCACTAAAATAATATTTTCTCTTCAACCGCACGCGCTTTATTCAACATTGACTTTCCAACGTCAAGTACAAAAGAAAAATCCCACAATGCAGCTGCGGCAACTTTTACAACGACACACCGCGTTGCGCAACCACACACAAACATCACAACAAAAATCCTCAGCCCGAAAAACCTCCCAACACGAGACACGCAGACACACGTGTGCTGAGCATAATAATGCGCGCAAAACGAGCCGTTTTCCCGATATCGATCAGCAATATTAGAAATTCAATCGTGTAGGTAGGCGAGCGCAAAGCGCTTATGTGTATATGTACGTAGGAAGCAACGGCGCGCGCGCGGCCCGCCCACGCTTTCCAATAATCGCGCGGCCCGATCGATACTGCAGCTCTCTCGAGCGAAGAGTTTCCTGTCGTAGCGACGACGACGATGGGTTGTCGCCGAGGTCGTGCGACTTCTGAAAATAATCCAGGCGTAATTGAATTTTTTTTTTCTATGTGTGCTTGATGGTATCGACGGTTGTGGTTTTATTTTACGCGGTGGTAATGGGACTACGTTAGATACAAAGTTGTAACTGCGTGATCCAGATCGCTGATTAACTACTCTCGCGCGATATATTATAGCCGTTATAATTTCTTTATTTTAGATCATATACAGGCAAAAATAGTCGAACTTCTCGATCGCTCCGCGTGCGTTCTATTTGCAAAGATATCTCTCGCGCGAAACTTTAAAGCGAACAGTTTGCAAGAAAAAAATAAGTGCACTGCGCGTTAATAATTTCGTATATACCGAACTTTTCCCCCCTCACCGCGTCAAGTTCGTTAAGTGAGAATCCAAACTTTCAGACTACTCTTTCTCTCTCTTCATCCCGCATGGAAATTACACTCGCGTGCGTTAATAAGCCTTCGTTAGCATATACTATAAGCGCATCGAAAAAGGCGCCGCGACGATTCGTGGAATCGACAGGCACAGTGGCGAAGTGTGCGTAGCATCAGCAGTTGGCTGTTTTATGGTACTATAACGAGTCGCGCTCGCGATATCGTCATATACCAGTTTTGCGATAATGAAAATGGCACATCGCAGTTTTCCGGGACGACGACGATGCGTCTTGGGTTGATATAGAGCCGCAATTATATATGGGTTATATGCGTTACTGCGATAAACGGTTATCGATATACGCGAGCGCTGAGTGCACTATACGGGGATGGGAACGAGGAAAAAAAGAACTTGTCGTTATGTAGTAGTCGTGTATAATATATTGAAAATTTGAACGTCGTGAAAATAAGTATACTCCAAATATTCTTCAGTATTAGCCTGCAGGCGGTTACAACAACAACGAGAACCGAATTGAACTTGAACTCGTGTGCAATAATATCCCCATCCAAGGCTGTATAATGCACATATACCCATAGCCGCCGCGAAGATTAAGCAATATTCCTCGCGCGCACGTGCGAAATAACGACTGTTTCCTCCGCGCGGCATTTCCCCTCATTCATCCCCTCCTCGTCCTCTCTAAAACCCACGTATATACCTATATACACATACGTAGCGCCATTACGCATCGCAACGAGCTCCCGTGTGCGCGCGTGCGCGCAAAAAAAGCCTCTCTCTTGCGTGGAAAACTGCGTGCAAGCCAGGCGCGCGTATACACACGAGCAGCAAGGATATAAGAAAAATCCCCTATACATATAAGCCTAGTAAAAATAACGAATTGCCCTAGCAAATTGCTTCCCGCCTCTGAATCAGTCGCTGTCATCGCGGCTCCGCGCATGCTGCTATGTGTGTGTGTATCAAAAAAACGCATCTCCTCTCTCACTCTGCTCCACATACATACACCTGTGCATATGCACACACGTACGAGCGTAAACAAGTTTTATACGCGGCGGTGGCGGCGCTGGTTAAAATAAATAAATTGCGAGTGCGCGCGCATGGCCCCCCCGGTCATACCGCGCGCGCATACCGGGTGTTCACATCCGTGAAAACAGGCTCTCCGCGCACGCGCGCAGGTATATGTGTGTGTGTAAGTGTGTACGCGAACGGCAGCCTGAGGGGATCGCGTTGTGGTACATATACTGGACGAGAGAGAGAGAGGAGGGACAGAGGGGGAGAAAAATATTGGATTTCGATTGCGCCAGCGCCGAATCGCGATTAGCGCAGGCGCGAGAGCTGCGCTTAGGTATTTTCTTTCTTTCTTTCTTTCGTTCGTTCGTTTATGTGAGTATACATGTGTGTGTGTATGTGTACAGTGGCATTGAATGGAAGTTGAAGGGGAATTTTCGAGATTTCTGGAAATTTTTTTTCGTCCGTGGTATGCGAAACTGGACTTTTCAGCCCGCGGTGCTACTGCCGCTGCGGATAAAAATCTCGGTCGTTTTTTGCACGTATAAGAGCGCGGCGAGTTCTCGTTTTTTTGTCCTCGCGTTATAACATATTGTGCAGCGCACGCGGCGATGGTCTACTATAAATTGAATCTTTATACGAAAGTACAGAGACTGTCGCCCGCTGAAATTACAGGCACAATTACTATGTAGATCGGTGTCTTAAAATTTTCGAGGCGCATATAAGTAGCGCGAGAGAAAGTTGATTAACAAGTGTCAAGCCTTACATTACAATCACTTAAGATCGGGGATTAAAAGTATATACTTGCTCGATGTTTATAATCGAAATTTCTCATCAAAAGGTCCTTTTTTCAGCCCGAAACGTTGCTACATGTATAAATAAAACGTCGAAAGATCGGTTATTATAAAATCAAAGAGAATTTTAATTATTGCGTCGCAAGGAAGACGACGAAAAGTATAAAAAGAAAAAAAAAACTGGTAAATCACTGCAACTTGGAAACTTTGTCGCGGTTATCTCGACAGCCCTGTATTTACCGCAACTTTATCGTCTGAATAACCAATAAAAATCACTCGCCGCGGCGTTTCGCACTCTCGATTACCGCCAATTAATATTCGCCTGGGAAAATTAAAAGCGCGCGGTCCATTAAAATTCCAACTTGTCTGTATATATATATCCCATAGCGGGATTTTCGCGCGATAGACACTTTGAGTTCTCACACGGGAACTAGATTATTATACACACGGGGCCGCCAAGAAGCTGGATGAAAGAAAGAAAGAAAGAGAGAGAGAGAAAAAAGCGAGCGTTAGATGACAATAATTAAGGCGACGTATTTGACGTTAACTGCGCGCCGCGATAAATGGCCGATTTACGGCCGACAGTCGTCGTAAATCGAGATACACTTTCGCGCGCGTATATGCGCGATTTACGGCGCAGGTGCTGTATATACACTCGGGGTCCGAATTAACGGGAAAGCGCGGGTACGGTACCGAGCGGTATATAATCGATTGATCTGGGAAGAGAGAGAGAGAGAGGATGGACGGATGATAAGATCGAGGGCGGCGTCTTCATCGGCGCGGGGATTATAACGAGCGCGTTATTTATTTACACGTATATATATACATTGGGCCGGCGTACGATCGGTTGTTTGAGTAACGAGTGCAGACTGAAAGAAGAAGAAGAAAAAAATGAACCGCTGCGGGTTAATATTCGAAGGGGCGATTTATGACGTTGTAAGTCATATACATGTGTATGTGAGTTTGCATAATTTTAATGGTGGTTAAATGTTGAGGTTAATTTTAGCCGGTAGTCGTTGTAAGAGTTAATTCGCAGCGGTGACTTTTGACGGGGTTTGGATGTGCTTACGTTTGCATAATGTAGAGTTGTAGTATACTCGGGGAGAGAGAAAAACGGTTAGCTATATGTGGGGTGGCAGCACTGTGATATATATACGTTGGTAGTCTCTGTTGTAGTGCGTATAGAGAAATTAGAGCTAAGAACTATGAACTCGCCTTAATAATAAGTGCCACTAGCCGTCGCTAGTAGCTATCACTTATCTTCTTTGGAAATTAATGCCGATATAGCTCAAGTTACACGGAAAGTTGACGAAAACGGTATGCCGAGTGAATCGAGCCGTACAATCTTAATATCAAATCAAGTTGCTCCCTTATATCACTAACAAGTAAAAATTAACAATTCTAAACACTCATATTTTTATATAATTTTGGATTTATTATCTCACAACTATATCTTTTCCTTTACTTTTCCTCAACCTCAGCATCATATGTCCCCGGGGCATATATCTCCCGACTTTTAATAAACAACCGCGCGTAAACAAACCGTAAAGGCGCCTGCGGCAAAAAATCTATAAACCCTCCCCTTCTTCGCTCTTTCCCTCCGCAAAAATCCCACTCCTCCTTCTCTTGGCAAAAATATTCTCCGGAACCTCGGAACTCTTTCTCTCCGAAAAAATCGTCCGCGCGCGCGCGCGATCGTTCGTTTTTACGGCGGCGACGTAAAAGGCGCGCATGGAAATCTCGCGCACGGGAGTTGTAAAGCCGCGCGCGAGGGGCTTAAGTTATGGGAAGAGTTTATGGTCGCGTTGTTCTATGAAGACGACGCCGAGGGTCGGAGAGAGAGAGAGTTTCTCGAAGGTGGAGGATAAAGGATGTACCGGAGGTATGTGCACGTGCGGGGTGGAGTGCAGTGCGCGCTGTTTCGGTAATGCGCGCTTTTGTTGCTGCTCGAAGGCTCGAGGTATATGTACGCGGTGTTCATGGATTTTTTGATAAAAATTTTTTTAGTGCGTTCGGGTTGTCGAGGATCTTAACAGATAAAATGGAGAAAAATGGTTTCGCGTATATTTTTTGTAATACACGTGTGTGTTAGCTTTAAGTTAGTCGTCAGAATAAAATGAATTTTCATTCATTTACAATTATTTCTTTAATAACAAAATACGTACGCTTATTTTGGAGCATACATGTTGTTCATCAGTCAAAACTCTTCTTACTCTTTAATTCTCTCCCCCCCTCTCCGCAATCCATCACGGTCAGCTTTCCCATAAATTCATCCACACATGCACACCTTAATTCCCCACATTTTGTTCAATGATCCCGAACTCTCGCCTATATAAACCGCGTAAAAATCTCTCTCTCGCTCGTCCCTCGCTTACCATACATCCACAAAGATTGAATGTTCATAGATCATGCGAGGGCAGCTGAGCTCGCCTCGCTCACTCGCGGATATAATTTTATAGGCTCGTAAACCGTCGGCTACCTGAATTTTCCTAAGCGGGGTAGCGCTGCACATATATACACATGCCGTACAGTTTCGCAAACCCGGAGAATAATTACGCCGCGCGCAGCGTGACACATCCGCGGGATATTTTCTGCGGAAAAACGCGCAGGAGAGCCAGTCCCGTTTACGAGTAATCGCCGGGCTTTACGAGCGATGCGCGCGCGTGTATTATATATACAGTAACGCTGCTTGTATGTGTGTGTAGGGTAATGCTGACGCGTGCGGTAGGGAGAAGAATTTTTAGAATTCTTTGATTTAGATGGTAGTTGGACATGTAGCTTCCTTCGCAAAAGGAAGATTGGATTATACGATGGGGGGGAGATACGCTGTAAACGTTTTATTCCGCCTTTATCCTCTTTTAAATACTGGATTTCCAAGAAACTAGAGAACTTGCAGCCTCTGCTACTACTTCTCGTTTTAATTCATTTCAACTGATACAGCGAATTTCGCGTCCTGTAATATAAAAATCACGACACACCATCCCCACTCCCTCCGCCATCGCTCGCATCCATCATCATTTCCAAAACAAAAAAGGCCGATCGCCTCTATATATACGCCAACACACAACACCTCGGCAGGCAACATGATCATGCAGAAAGCAGCGAGGGGGCCGCCGCGTCATTGGCCGCGGTAACGCGAGCCGATTGGCTCGCTGCACGAGAGAGCCGATATATCCCCGTGTCACGGGTGAAATCGAGCGTGCGACGTCAAGTTGCTGCTGCTTTTCTCATTTATTATATAGAGACACGTGTGGCTGGATTCTCAGGCATTGGCTGGCCAATGGGAAGCTGCCAGACGCCATTTGAGTTTTGTAGTAGGTTTTTGTAGACGGTATTTTCTTGGTACGTGGGGGGTTGCTGAAAAGTGCGATTGGAAATTTAATATATTTTTTTAAATCTTTAAGAATTAGAAATTGATTTTGTTGACAATAGAGTTACTTATATATGAAGCGATATATATAGGAATACATAGTAGTCGCAACTTTGATAAATTACTAAATACAGTGCAGGTATAGGGGAGACTATATCCGTTTAGCATTCCATTTGTCACTCTATAACCATATCCAACGTATAAATCCCGCACCTTTTTATACGATTCCTCGATCCAACGCAGATAACCACAGCGTCGCAGATGACACACAACGTCATCGATTCAACTGCATTACAATCAAGGTCGCCCTCTCTACAAAAAAATGCTTCACCCCGTATACCCGCATCATCCTCGGCAATATTCGTCCGTTAATCGCGCGCTTGCGCTCAGCCATCCTCAACATATAGGTGAATCCGTTATCTCTCCCTCTGGCGCTGGGAAACGGTTAATAGAACAAATTACGCTAATAAAAGGTAACAGCGGCGGCCGTTTTCACGCTAGAATAACAATGTCCCGGCGCACGCCGCTACCGCTCGCGCGCTCTCCATTTGAATATATTTCCCTCTAATGCGCTTGACTGCTGCTGCCGCTGCTCGCCGCGCGCTTTTTCGTACACGCATCAATGCGCGCGTGCGCACGCCAGGCGGCTGTCGCTCGCTATACTCGGGCGTCCGGAAGGGTAAGTCGAAAGAGAGCCGATCGTAAAACACGACGGTATAGCGGACGGTACGTATACGGTTGTAACTTGCTGCGTTTTTTTTTGTCCTTTTTTTGGGATTAGGGGGAAGATAGCGAGGAGGGAGTGTGATACGGGTGAATAAAATAATCGCTGTAATTGTGGCAATAGTCGTGTATAAATCTAGATTATTTTCAATTATTGTGCTTGGTATATTTGGAAGAGTAGTGAAGTTTAATCGTACGTATTCATTCGTATACTTCGTTCATGTTTCACAATCTGCATTAAGCATCAGATCGATCTATTGAATTACAAAAACAGCTAGTAAATTTTCAATTTCATTAAAAATCCAGTCGCCACGAAAAAAGAAGGAGACAAAAGGCTATACGTCAAGCGAAACTGAAAAATTCATTGAACAAAATTATACTTTCAATCACCGCGCAAAATTGATAATGAAAATACCACAAAATAAAAAAAAAAACCTCTCGATAATTAAATTTATGAACTACCTGAAAGTATAATGAAACAGGCGCTCGCGTTGGAACAAAAAAAAAAAAAAAGAGAAGAAGAATCTCCGCGCGTTGCTAATTTCTTCTCCCGTCTCTTGAATTGAGACGTGTGCGTATATATATACGGTAATTTTTTCCCGGCAGCTGATCGCGGGCATACATACATCGACCGTCTCAATTAAAAATACGCGGCTGACGTGTGCGACACGCGAAAATGTGTCTCTCCCTCTCTCTACAGCAAAAACGCGCAGAGAGAGATCGCGGGGGAAGTCGGCACAAGTCTGACTCATCGGCTGTCGATGCGAACGATTGATGTTCGTGGAAGAGATCGCGACTGAAGATATAGGAACTTCGTGCTCTCCGCGTCGCGGTTCGATTATTTTGCTTTTTTTTGGAATACACACATTATATGTATTGCAGCGAATGTGTAACAGGGGTAATGTAAACATTGGGAATCAATGAATATTTACGAATGTAAATTATATTGCATACAGTGCAAGTCGCGATGATTTTCGATTACACGCTCCGGTATTCGATATAAATTATAATTCAAAACATAAAAAAGAAGCATATATGTTTCTTTAATTGCCGGTAATAAGTTAGACGAAAAAATCAATCGCAGAACAAAAGAACAACACTTGTAATACCACGAGTATATCTCTCGACTATCCAAAGAGAAACCGATAGGCGCTCGATTTCTTCATTACAAATCGATCTCATCTCTATATACGCGTACTGACGCGACTTTATGCGCGAGAAATCCCGGCGCGATATTATGCAAATAGCGTGTCGCGCGCGTGTATTCCAAAGAGGATGCACTTGATTAATGAATACGTAAAGATCGCCGGCGATAACCGCGCCGCGGCGAATACATGTTTTTTTAATACCGCAGTGTGTATATGTCGCGCGGCATGGAATTCAATGCAGATATTAAATCCCCTGCGCTGAAAAATCATCAGGTGGTATCTCATAGTTGAAACTTTTCGATTTAACGAATTTTTCCAATCTCACGTCGTCTGTAAGAATCCACCAACACACTAGGTAGATCCCCAATCTTAAGAAGAAAAAAAAACAATGGCTCTCAGCTCCTGGGAAAAAAAATCCCCGACCTTGAGAACCTCGGCTGCACTTGCTCGACTTTCCGCGCGCGTTCGCGGATGATGCATGATGTTGTCGCGGGACAACGATAAATCATGGCGAGTGCGAGCACCTGAATGTGTATCGAGTAAGAAAGAGATGCGAAGAGTTGCATAACCTCTTGTACGCGCGAGGGAGTTTGGTTTGTGTTGCAAATGACAATTTTAGGGGTCGGAGGGGATGGGTTTATGGTATAAGTTTCTACGATGGATCTTTTTAAATTAATTGGGTGGAGCTCGCTTTCATAATTGCGTAATATAATGAAAATAAATTGTACGATAAGAGCGCGTGTATTATAGAATAAAATAATAAATTTAATGACGTTTGGGATAAAAATCTTGAGGCTATTCATAAACAATTATTAAAAAGGGAAGCATGATTTATGTATGTATCTCCTAGTCGCGAGGAGAATCCCGCGGAATCTGCGGCTCTCATCTGCTCTGCGGCGAGACTCAAAAAAAAGACGAAGAAAAAAAAATTAAACTTTAATGAATTATATAAATTGCATGAATAAATCATACACGAGCGTATAGGAGTTTAATTAAAATTTAATCTACAATCAAGGCATAATTAGATCCTCGCGAAAAATCTAATAAATTTACCTCGAGTGAAGATACTTTTCCATCACTATACTAGGAGTATCGAAATTTGCGTAACATCTCTCTCACCGTCTCACAGATATATCCTATATATGACGAGCGGCGCTTTTGATCGACTTATATATACATTATTATTGCGCGGAAAAGTGCAACAGGGTCACATAATCGCAAGATAGTACACATAGATCGCGCGAGAATTCAAGCGCCGGGTGTGTATGTGTGTATACGTAAAAGCGCGTATCGCGCGGCATCTCTTTTTTCCCGCGCGTAATTGCGCCAAGCGCGGCTAATTATGCGGGGAGCAATCAATTTGTTGTATGAATTTTAATTGCGCGCCGGCTGAATCTCGTCCTCGGAATGTTTCGTGCGCTCGCGCGCTTGCTTTTGTTAGAGAGCAAAGTTTTATTTTTTGCGCTGCCGCCGTCGCCTCTATATGTTTGTTTATCGCGTGCGATGCATTGATGTAGCGAGTTAGTCATCCATTGTTTGAATTTCAGATACTTCGATGTGTACGTTTTGTTGTATGCGCCTGTGTGTGTGTGTTTTTTCCCCTTCATATACATAATTTAATGAGGATAAACGTTAGTAATGGTATTAAACATATACTTATCATGCGCTCTTTTTACAGTATATTTATGAATATAAAATCACCGTCGCATAATAGCAATATATATCGGAAAAACAGAAAAAATAAAGCATTATTCTGATACGTCATCATAACCAAAACTCAGAATCTTTTTCTCAGAGAGAGAGAAAAAAAACAGCGCCGCGCGCGACACAAATTTCCGTTCAATCTTCGGGCCCGGCCCCGCGTGTCGTCGTCGCCGCTACTTCCTGCAGCGCTCGCGATTTTCCCGCGCGTAGGCGGGGATAATTCGTTCCTTTCTTTCCGCGAAGCGACTTCGCGGTCGCGTGCATGCGCGCACTGCACACATATGTGTGTGAGAGATCGCGAGCAAAGATACAAGCTGTACGGAAGAAGACGAGCGCACTTTCCGTAACTATCTGCCTTTTCGTCGAATTTATCGCGACCGAGGAGGGAGAGAGAGAGACAGAGAAGGGGGGACACATGTTCGATGCGGGTACGTCGATGATCGTTGAACTATAAGGGGCTATAAGAGCGCATCGAGCAGAGGTAATGTTTTAATTCACGAGTGGGGAATTGGATAAAGACTGCTGCTGCTGCTCTTACACGTATACTTTTCACCAGATGATATACTGTTACGACGATGCTGCGTTATATACCCAGACTGACCGTATGCCTCTCGTACACTCCACCCAAATTGTCCACTACCTCGTGCTCCTCCAACTAGGTCAACCTCTAGCTTATACCTCATCACGGTTCTCTCTTACGCATACACACCTAGGAAGCGCTTATGTGCATCTTCTTCTTGGCCGTAATCACGGCCCCGTTAATTTACCGTACGCCAGCGGCGTTGAAAAAAAAAGGAAAGAAAAAAATCAAGTCGCACGCACGCGGGCGACATTTTCCACGGCGACGGCGACTAAGAGCGTGAAATTACCGGGGTGAAATTGCCCGCCACTTTGCAAGCGCGAGCGCTGAATTGCAGGCCCGCTGCGCCGGATAATGTTCGCGCAAGACCGGGAGTGGTGTGTTGTATAGCGGTTAAGGACAAGACGGTCCACGGACTGTGTAGTGCGTTAGGAAGATGCGGTTATGCGGACGTGTAGGGTGGTGGCTATAGTGGGTCGCAGAAACATTAGTATAGTGGGTAAGAGGAATCATGGAGTATATAGGTGCGGCTTCGATGACTGTTACTCTAAATTTGAATAGGTGAATATAAGTGACTTAATTTAACTTATTCTATAATATAGAGCTAAGGAATAACAAAGAATTTAATACCAGAGCAAAAGGTACTTTACATATCCTCCCTTTTTACCAATTATAAACAAACCGTAATCTCCAACCTAACATCTCACTATAACATTCACCCCGAATTACCCAACACATTCAATTAAAACGCAATCCTCCGCGCACATGCTCCCCGCAAAAAGCTTATCTACTTGCTCAAAGGCCGCGCGATCGATTCCGCATTGGCATAAATCATCCCCCCCTTGCACGCACGTGTGCGTCTAGAAAGCGCGAGCGTGAAAAAGTCATCAAAGATCTAAAAACCCGTCCGCGCGAGCTCTTTTAACACCTGGCCTGCTGCCCGCGTTTCCATTCAATCCGCACGCGTTTTTTTTCACTCTCCCCCCGCTCATCTCGATAGCCCCGCATGTACACGATTCCCGTAAAAGTCCACTCTCTCGCGGCGCGTGTACCCGCTGCATAAGGTAGTCGCGGGTTCTGCGAAAGTGTGAGAAAGACTGACGCGTGTAAGGTAAGAGTGAGAGAGGAGGTATAGTAGCGATGTGTATAAGGAAATGTGACGAGGAAGGAAGGTTGCGGAGGATGGCTCACGGGATTGGGATGAATGGACGGATATACCTATCGAGAGGATCGAGTTGTTAATTTTACGCTGTGCGTGCGTTATTGTTCGTAACGGGTAAAGGATCGTTCGTGGAAATGGAATTTTTTCTTTTTTGTCGAACTGTGTACAAGAGTGTCAAGGCGCATCATATACGCTAAGTACACGCGAGCCTGTGTGTGCTATCGCGCGTGTACTTACAGGCGTTGTGGGTTATGTAACTCGACGGAGTATATAGTGTCGTATACGATACATCAGCCTTGACTGCCCGTGATAATGTTTGTGCGTTGTGGCGCCTATACACGTTGTTTTGAAAAAGGCAATTTTTATCATTCTAAAATACCGCACGATGCAGCGTAATATAACGTATTGTGTATAATATATAGAGACATAGTCGCGTATAGCTTTCTGGAAAAAAACTTTGCGAGAGTGCAAAGACGAGACGCTGCGTATATACGTCTCAATTCCCGCGAATTTCTAAAGTAACAGGCTCGCGTCACGTGCGTCACACGGCTGCCTTTTCCATGATAGATATATAACTCGTTCGAATTGTTTAATTCGACCGGTGGGCGGTTACCTCGTTTATACATACTTTCGAAACAATGGGCGAGTGAATTATTATCATTCAAATTAGGGACTATAATATGGTTCACGGTCGAGATTTGGGTGGCTCCTTATGGGGGTCTATAATCGGCTGCTGATTAGCGTCAGCTTCGTGTTTACATTACGCAATAGTCGAATTAGCGCTCTAATCGCGCCGATCAAGTGGTTAGGGCAGGTACACTTTCGAATATGTATCCTCAATTAAAGTGTATAAGTGTCCATGCTGAAAATCACGGGCTCTCCTTAACCAGTCCGCGTTTATTCAAATTTATAACAACCGAGTGCTGTTGATGCATCCTCTCGCGATGTGACAACTGCGCATCACCCACACGCACTTTAAAATACGTAAACAAATGCACGCATGAGCAGGGAGGGAAGAAGAAATGATACACATATTGTCGCGAAACAATAACCTTTCCGCTCACTTCCGAGTTCCGCTTTTATACTGTCAATCTCCAGCCCAACCACCGGTGATATATATATAAACTTTAATGAGACCAACGTGTTATATCGTGAATAGACTTCTCTTCCTTTTTAAAAAATACTTTTTTTTTTATTAAACTTACTTAACTAAGACTATGCTATACGGTAATGACACCCTGTCGACTGACCCATCCGCCCGCTCGCTCTCCCCCAATAAACCACGATGATGCGCCACTTTGTGATGTATAATATAATATAGCGTCCGCGCGTTGCGAGGCAGGAGCGAGAGAGAGAGAAAAAAAAGTACAGTTTCTAAAGATAGTCGCATGAGAAAACTCGGCGCGCATCTCCTCGCGCGTAAAGACAATCGCGCACGTCAAGGCGGAGAGCGCGGTAGCTTAGTGGGACGACGACGACGGAGCCGACGTTGACCACGAGGGGACGAGGAACTACACCTCGATGAGCACGCGCTTCTTCTTCTCATGCGCCTTCGTCGTCGTTTCTCTCTCTCTGTCCTTCTTTAATCTTTCTATTCTCATGGCTACGTGCGTGCGTGTGTATATATCTCCCCCTCCTTTTTTTTATTCGAGAACGCCATATTCTACCGCGCGGCCAATTTCGTAGCGAGACTATGGCTCTTTTTTTGTCATTGTCGACGCGAGTATTAAGTATATTGTTATGGCTTGTTTTGCTTTTGGAGAAAAGGAGAGAGAGGAAGTGACGCAGTCGCGTATATGTGCGACTCTGATCGCGATAAAAAGCGATTGTTTGTCTTCGCTTCTGTAGTGTGTTGTTTTTGTGACCTGGTCTATTTTCGAGGTCGGCGTATAAATTTTGTTAGCGATTTTTATCGGACGTGTATGACGAGAGGTGGCTCGTATTATTATATAAAATTTTAACATCGCCATAATAGGCTTTCATATAGTGATTTTACAACACTACATTGTACTACATTACACATACCACACCTATACATTTCGAAAGTGTACCACACACTTTTCTCAAACCCCACATATCAACGTTTTTCCCAACAACAACAGCCATCATCGTCGTGTCTCTCGTATATACCTTTGGGAAGTCCATCATCCGCTCTTCCCATCGCATCCCTCATCCCCACTTCCCCCATATCAAGCCAGCGTGACGCTCTCTTTCTCTCTCCACCCACTCGGACAGCCGTATGCGCGCGGAAGCGGTGCCCGCTAATTACGCGACCGTTGCACTGCGCTCGCGATCTTTTCGGCGCGCCAGCTGCATTCCTGTGCATGCGCGCGGGCTGCGGTTTCTTTTGAGAATGACGAGGACGACGACGAGAGACTGACTCTCTCGCAGGTGCAGCGCGGTCGCGTGAGGGTTTCCGCGTTCGCCAACTTTTCGATGCGCGCTGCTGCTGCTGCTGTGGCTTTTTAAGGTTCAAGGGTTTGATGGTCTCGAGTGTGGTTGTGAGTGAAGGGAGAGTTTCGATGGTTTTGTGCGTATAGGAAAAATATGTTGAATTAATGGCTTTTCAATATTCAACAAACTTTCTCGTCGCGCTGTCAATATATATTCAAACGCAAATCCATCATTCAGCGACGACGTGGCGGTGTTCGCGCTATAAATCATTGACGAAAGATTCTCTTTTTTTTATTCTCCTCGTCGTATATGCCGCTACTGTACAAACAACAACTTAATTTTGTCAATCATCAATCACACAAGCAGGCAGGCGCATCTACTCCCTTTGATCGCCAGCCGCTAATAACCGATCATTCACGCGCGGTCACAATCAATGACTAATTATCCTCGCCGATAAAACTGCATTCACCACGCACTGAATTTTCTCGCCCATTTCGAAACCCACTGTTCATACGTATCCCGTATATTTTGTTTTCACGCATCATATCGGCCGCCCGAGAGTGACAACCACTGCCTCAGCACGCATACACAGAGGTAGAACAACAAAAAAAGGCGAGGGAAAGAAAGGCGGGAGAGAGAGAGAGAGACAATAATGCACGGTTACGCGCGATGATGTAATACACTCATGCGAGAGAGAGAGCGAGCGCGTTATGAATATGTACAAAATAATAATAAATGACACGCAGACACACAAGCATACGCAAAGGCACAAAGGCGGCGGAATGTCACGCGTATAGATCCGCCGCCGTCGCGCCATTGTGTCGTGGCCTCGCGTACGTGAGTCTACTGCCGAATCGCTATACGCGAGGAGAGGCGAGAGACCGAAGTATATGACGCGGTTTCGATTTCGGCGAGAGCTTTCGATTTCTCTTCCTGATGCTTATACAGAGAGCCTACAGTTTTTCAGTAACCACGTCTGGTGTTTTATTAATTAGCAAAAATCCTGATACCACGGTCCATCACCCTCTCGAGTATATAAACAATCGACCCCCTTACTTATATCGAAAAAAATAACGTGCGCCACGCATCCACATATATAACCAACCTCCTCCTCCTCATCCTCGACGGGCACTTCCGGCGCGCGCGGCAGATACCCCATTAATCGCGAGCTTTTTCTCTCTATACCTCGATATGGAAGCGCGCTCCGCTGGCCGCCGCCCTGTCCGCCGCGAGCCCGGAGTTACGACACGAAAAAACCGCCGCGCAGGAAGAGGATGCGCGCGAGGGTGAAGAGCGAGACAGAGAGGGGAAGCATTGTGCGCCGAGGGGAGTGAGAGCATTAACGAAATTTATGTATAGGTTGCCGCGACAGCATTTTGTCGCGGCAGCAGTTGGCCGAGCGATTGGAAGGGTTGGGGAGGGGACAATGAAGTGTATGAGGGGTTTTCCGGATGGTTGGAAAATGTCGAGTGGCCTGTGGGTTCGAGGAATTTCGGCTGTGTATATGTACGGTTGAGGTAGCTCGAGTCGTCGTCTTTTCTATACGAATTTTAGTACATTTGACAGGAATCTGTGGATTTTCTTGAATTGAAAATATTTCTCGCTTCGTCAACAACAGATATAATACACTGAACGACTCATCCCGAGAATCTTGTCCTCTCTCTACGGCAAAGAGATCACTGCCTTATATCAAACCACGGCGAGTGAAACCAGCTGTTTACGCGAATCAAGCGCGCCACAAAAGCTCCGCACGAGCGCGCATCAGATTCAATTACACCAACGAGCTCTCTCTTACGTACACATATACACAATAACGTCAATTAGCCCCTTTCATCCATATTACACGCGTTGCCGCCGCCGCGATAATAATCAGCGGCGCGCGGGCGACCCCACACGCGAAGAAAACTCGACGAAAAGCAGAAGGCTAATTCGAGCGCCAAGGCGGGGGGTACTAATATATAGCGATGATGACGGATCGTAGATAAGGGGGGAAGAAGAGTGTGATTATTCATATCGTGCGTTGGGGGTTGGTCGCTCGCTTTTTCGGATGCTGCTGCTGCGGCGTGATATGATGATGCGCCGGTGGGGGGTCGTGTCGGTGACGTCGATGCTGCGGGGAAAAGCAAAATGGCGGGGTTGAATGGGTGGAGGGAAAAATGTCGATTGGGGAGGCGGATATGTGTGGTGGGGATGGAATTGTTACGCTGCGAAGTATGATGAATTAATGATTGAATTGAGATAATTCTTGGGGTATAATAAATTTCAGAATAGGGTTGAAATAATGGAAAAATTTTAACTAAACAAACAACTCATTCTCTCAGTATATTCACGATCAATAAGCGCAATCCCATAGCGCTACTTATGAATTCACAAACAAAAGCAATTTCGATTCAATAAGCCGTCGTTCGGCTTCGCCTTTCAACGCTATGCACTTACGTATTATACCTTCGTGCAAACGTGTCACAACTCACCGGCCCCGCAACTAACCATCAACGACACAAAAATCCCCCTCGGCGCATTTTCAAATCGGCTCGTTGAAATTTTCTCACGACAGTTCACTCGCGGCTTTCGCAAAACATTTTCCCTCGATTCTGTCATTTCCAAGCAAGCCACGATTATACGCTAGAAAGTGTAGTAGCAGCTGAGATCATGCAAAAATCCGGGTCTGCTTAAAGGCCTCGGGACGCGCGCTCGGCGCCGATGAATTCCGAGATTCGCGCCGTGGGCTCATAAATATTTAAGCGGCGCGGCGGTGGCGGTCGTTTGCTAATTTTCTGCACTTTTTAACTCGCCCCGGCTAAGAAGCCGCGCGTAGTGCTTGTATATTCAAATTTATCGCTCTCTCGAAAGAGAGGGAGACGGCCTTATTTTCAATTTTAACGCCAGCGCCCGCTTAAAGCGCGAAGGATTGTATATAGTGTGTTTGTTTCGCGCTAAGCGTCGCGTAGAGAGTGAATATTATAGGGATGGGGTTCGATTAGCGCGTAGCCAATGATTAATGCAAGAAACGCTAATGGGAATATTATAAACGACAAAATCGTGCGCTTAAACAAGAAGTATATAAGTTCGCATACAGTGTATTACATACACAATAGCAATTTAAATTGTACATTGCATCACATACAAATCAAACCGATAAACCCCCAGCCCACGTGAATCGGCCGCACCATCAGATCAGTATCACCACCGTAGCGCTCCCCAACCGCTATCTCTCTTTCTCTCGCAATTTTTTTCACCATCCACAAAAAAGAATGCACGACCTCGCCTCCCTCCCGCCTGCCTACCGAAAAAAACTGCATCCGCTCTCCTCCCTCCCTTCGAAGCCGCGGGCGAGCAGCAGCAGCAGCAGCTCATTGAGTATGCATCAGCGGCGATCGACAGCGGCATTTCGCCCGAAGCCGCGCCTCCGAGATGGCGGCGGCTGCGCGCGGTTGTAGAGTATATAAGTGTATCTATATATTATGCGCGGAGTATAGTAGTAGCTGCTTTTTGCTCGGCCTGTGTCATAAGCCTCATTAGCATTGATAATTCTGCAAAAGAGTGACCTACAGAATGCGTAATCCCCGCGCGCTCAGAGTGTATAAGAACGAGAGGGAGAGATGGTTTTTTTTTTGGCGCGAGCAGCTTTGTAGGTTTAAAGTCTGAGAGTGCGAGTATTTTTTTGCGGCGAGTTTATGGGAGCCCTGGTCTAGTTTTACAATATTGCATGAACTGCGAAAATGAAATTTTTGAGTGTATTACGCAAATGGTTTACGGCTAAAAAACACTGCTGTTTGGGAATAAAGCACGCGGCTGTTACTTAATAGTTAACAAAACGTGTTTATTATTCAACGTAAACAACGTATTCCCGCGTATATTTTATATATATACTCCCAGACGCGCCAGTCGCGGGGCCCCCCCAACGTAAAAATTTGCATCGGCCTGCCAAAAATTCAAAAAACCTCTCGGCCGCGCCCGGCACACACACAACACACACGCAACGCTCGAGCGGATTATTTTTTGCTCCGCCGAGAGCTACCGTACGCTCGTAATGTATTCTATGCATCGCGCGCCCGAATTTTCACGGGCATTAGCATATATATACCACGACCGCTCGCCGCTACCGCCGCGTCTTTTTGCTCGTCGAGCTCGCGCAAAGGCAGGAGGATTCTAATTCTCGGAAACGCGATACGAAATCGCGAGCGAGCGTGAGGTTCTTGCCCGACAGGTGCGCGCACGCATGTTGGAGAGCGTCTATTTGGCGCCCACGCGGTGTATGTATATACTTTGTGAATTTTCTGATTGTGGTATATTATAACACAAGTCGTTGATATCGAGGCGGTTGAAGAAAAAAAAGAATAATGTGGAGGATATAAAAAGGCATCATCTTCATTAGAAGGTTTGTCAGGAAAGTACTCGAGCTGTATAATGACCAAAAAATTACGATTTTTTACTTACTCAGCCTGTAAAGCAGGCCTAATTGCGCGCGTAAACGCAAACCTACTGCTTATACATCGAGAGAGAAAAAAAAATCGTTCTCACGCTCGTTTTTAAGACGCGCGTATACACAGCATCCTACTACTTATATACCCACCGAAAATAACGCCCTAATCAGCGATCCCGTACAACGCATCCCATCCTTGATAACCCAAAAAACCGACCGATGAGGCTCCAAATCGACGCGGCGGCTTTCTAAAATTTCCCCGTACCGTTTCTCACGCGCGGAAAACTCGACGACTTTCACGCGCGCAATCGTTATTATTATATCGGCTGCGCGTCAATGTCGCCTATGTACCCGCGATATATAATTTAAAAGCTGCCGAGTTGGAGCAGCGCGCTAATAAATAAATCGCTTTTTCTCGCGTGTATATAAATATTCTTCTTTCCTCCCTTCTTTTGTCGGGTGCGTATATATATATAGTTAATAGGAATTTCGAGCTGATTGATGGCCGAGTTTTTCCTGCGGTGTAGAGTAGATTAGGCTCATTTTTCGTAATTTATCGCTTGAAAACATTTTCTAGGCTTACACACTTACGCCGTGTCCTCGTTCGATTACGATCCGTTATAATGCGCGCAAGTGTGTATGTGGCTACCGGACGCTATAACCCATAGTGCAGCGAGGAGTCGTGTTTTTTTATGATAGCGACGGTAGCGTATTATAGTCGAGTTAGATTTAAAAGCTCTTTATTTCGTCGGTGATGAAATTTTAGGTATGTGCGTTCAGAGCAACGGGGTTAATAAAGATAGGCTACTGTTAAACGTTTTTATGCTATAAACGGTCTTCACACCAGTTGACTTAAATCAATAACAGAAGCACGTGACGATTGAGCTATCTGTCTACTTCGTCTTCACCTTCCTGCGTTACAATCGATAACCTCTTAAACACATATTCTAAACGCTGCTAATTGCATGCTCTCCCCCTCAGAGCATACCACAGCAGCAGCGCAATATTTTGACTCGGCGCGAAATAAGAATACTTACACACAGTCGTGACTCGATTAACGCTCTCTCACAATGCACCTCTCATATAAAACTCATATACTCGCGCGCGCGCGTCTCCTTTTGAGGTTTAGCGAACCCGGCGCGTATAATGAACTCGTTTTGACATGACGCCCCTCTTCCCTTCCACTTCTTCTTCTTCTTCTCTCGCGTTGTTGCTCTTTTGTTCGTCCTTTCATTACGAGCGCCTCTCTCTCTCTCTTGCTTGCTTGCCCGACTCGTGGAATAGTCGTCGCGCGCGAGCAGCGTCGGGGGCCGCCAGCCAGACTTAGTTGATTAAAATAACTGTACAGCGGAGTTTTGATTGACGTATCAGCGGGCAAAAAACGCCGGGAGAGACGCCGAGAAAGAGAGAGAGAGAGAGAGCGTCTTGAGCGAGAGAGACGCAATACTCCCCGGGCGCGATTACGCAACCAAGGAGAGAGAAGAAGGAGAGAGAAGTGTGTTTCGTGCGGCTTGCACAAACGTCGGGCTTTTCGTGGCTGCGAGGTATAGTTTTTTTTTGAGACGGAGTGAGAGAGCAGACGAGTTATGAACTTTCCACGCTGCGTTGGCTTTAATTGAAGCGGCGGCAGCGGCGGCTATTGCGCGTTTTCGTCGGTAAAAGGGTTTCGAGTTTGAGATGTGTTTTCGTCACTATTTATTATAAGAATAATTTCGTCGTTTCGTATGACATCACCGCGGCTTTTACTTACGTATTCAAAGTATATAAACGTCGCCTCGCACCGCAATAATGTATATAACAATTCTTAAAAGATGATAAAACGTATAAAAAGCAAAATTGCAAACATTTTCAATCTCTTAATTTGTCAAAACTTACGTAACTATTACTCGGTGAAATCCTCCCACCGCGTATTCTACAAACTTAAAAAAAAACTCGCGCAAAATCAGTATATTTCCATCACAATCCTCGCACACACACACACTTGCGCTCACGGAAATCCAGCGGCGGTGGCGGCGATGACACGGCGAATAACGATCGATAGCCTATAATTCAGCCAACGACGCTCTTTTTTCCGCGCTATAGTAAACCCGTGTATATACATACACGCTCAGCTCCGAGCGCGAGAGAGGGAATAATAAAATCGCATCATGGAAAATCCATCGGGGAACCAATGATTCTTTTCTCTCTCTCTCGGTCTCGTATATAACTTTTATTCCGTGTGCGTACATACGTACGGCAATTATATCCATCGCGCGCGCAGCTCGGCACGACTTACGTAAGAAAAGTCACGTGTGTGCACGCGGGAACGCCGCGCGAGTGCAGAGAAGGAAAAAAAAGCGCGATCGTGCGCAGGCGCACACCCCGCGTAGACGAGTGATTACGGGGACTGGCCGCGTCGTCGTGTGGGCTGGGCGTGTGTACAGTCGCGGGATGTGGAAATGGGAGAATTGGGAAGTCGAGGGGCGGCGGCGGTGGTGGTGGCTGTGGAAAATGGACGGGCGAGGTTGCATAATGCCCGGGCTGGGGTTTTATTCCGACTGGAATTCATATATGTATATAGTGCACGAGTTCGTGGACTACTAGGATTTTTTAAATATTTAAATTCCTTGGTAGGAAAAGGTGAATGTCTGAGTGTGTGATGAGTTTCTGTAATCATTTTTTTTAATTTTCCCGCCAAAATCTTACTTTTTACGATAAAAACAATTTGAATCGATAATATACACAAATATAGTATCATTTAAATATGGCAAAAATTAATCGTTGCATTATTATTGTCTGTTGCAGGTGAAAATCTGGTTTCAAAACAGAAGGAGCAAGTACAAGAAGATGATGAAGGCAGCGCAGCAGGGCGGTGGCGGTGGCGCGGGACAGCACGGACTCCTCGCCGGCGGCACGACGCTACCGGGTGGACCCTCGCCCCAACCCGGACAGCCTGGTGGACTCATGCAAGGTAGTGAGTTACTTTCTTTGTATTTTGCTAGAATTTAAGATTTATTTCGTGATATAGTAACGACAGTAGGAAATCGTATATGAGGTATATATTCTCAGAATTATTGGAAAAGACTGTGTTTTATTATATAATATAGCAGAGAATTATACACTGTTGGATAATAGAATAAGAATTTCTGTGTAGTTTGTGTTTCTGAAATTTATTTTGTTTTTAATTTCTAACGTAAGTAAAGTATATTTCTAAACATGTTGATTAAACGAGGACTTTGTGAAATGATTAGCCTGTAGAAATGATTATTATAGCATTATAAGTTATTAGACAGTGATAGTTATGAATAAGAAAGTATGCACGTTGAACCTAAAGAATTACTAGCCGATGTCAATCTATAATATATTAGAGAATAGAGAATGAAACTCGGTGTTGGTTGGAAAACATTTTCTATAGATAAACAATATCGCGTGACGCGCTCATTTAAATAATCAGTCGTTCGTTGACTCAGCCATTAAGTATAATTAAAAGTTCTTTCCTCAAAAAAAAAGAAGAAGAAAAAAAAGAAAAACAATATAATTGCTCGACGAAAACTCGATAGTGATTAGATAAGGGCATTAATTTGGCAATAATTTTTGCAAATGAGTGAGCAAAAATTTTGAATTATTTACTCATCAATATTGTAAAAAGTATATTTCTTTTTTTTTAAGTCTGCGGTATAAATATTCATTTGAAAATCGCGTATAAGTGTATGTAATTTGAAAAATTAGTTGAATAATTAGGAAGTAAACATAAATGTATTAATTTGTCATGAAGTACATACAGCACTTTTGACACGATCGCCGGTAATCTACTTCGTAGTGAAAATTGCTGCACAATTATTGCTAAGTATCCCGGCACGTAAACTAAAGTTCAACGGCGAAGTGCACCTTATTAAATGGCTTATTTACTTATTCAACAGTGTAATTTCGAGATCAATGACACGGACGATTCTATTGAACGTATTGCAATGCTCTAGACTAATTACGGGAACGTCTATGTTATTATTTAATGCAATGTTTGGTGTGTTACGCCGCTCAAACAATGACATTATTACGCAAAATTATGCAAATTTAACCAGTGTCAATGTACTTATTTTCAGATAAATATTGTAATCATTTCGGAAATTAAAGTTCCACATTTGCTAACGAGCTTTTAAGTACTGTTATTTTTAAACGTCAACAATACACCTTTTTCTATGTTATAATCACATAAAAAGTCGTTCTGACACACATAGTACTTATTATCGTAAATACGCGTAAAATTTTATCATTTTATGTATACAATTTTATAAATATATATGTATAGGGTATAACTTCACCAATAAATCAACGTTTAAGTTTAATAATTGAATGCTTTTATGACACTAAGCAGTCTTAAAATGACTTTTTTTTCAAAGTTTGAAGTTGAGGAAATCGAAAAATCCAGACCACTTAAAAATCTTATTAACTATATTTTCATGAAAAAGAATCGATTCAACCATTTGTGAAGTCACCCTCTACAACCTTATCATTCAAGACTACAAAAGAAACCACTATAACCATACGAATCTCTGTTGCTTGCAGGTGGTGGTAGCTCGGTATCGGGCTCGCCGACGACGGGCTACCTCGGCGGCATGGGCGGCGGCGGGGGCGGCGGTGGCGGTCACACGCCAGGCAGCTCCAGTCCCGGCAGCGAGATGTCGCCCCAGCACAACGAGAGCCCACCAGCGCCAGCCTGGCCCGGCGAGATGAAGCACCATCCGCATCCGCACGCGCCGCCGCACAGCCATCATCATCCCCACACGCCGGGTCATCATCCGCCACCCCCACCGCCACCGCCCCATCACGCGGGCTACATGCCACAGTACTCCTGGTACCAGGCCGATCCCAATCCAGGATTGCTCACGTAAGGTTCTGCACTTATATCACTGTGTATAGTCAAACGGCTTTAGGGTCTACACTCTCGGAAAATGAATAAGTTAAAAGTTGTCAACAATGTTGTAAGGATGAGTGGACAAATCTATTGATAGTTTTAGTAAATGTTCATATTTTCAGTGGATAAGCTAAATAATTAGTAGATTATTTTTATACTTGTTTGTACATTGGTATGAGCGGATTTTGATTTATTCATTTTTGGTGAGTAGGGGGATGTTTTGAGGAGGGTTGTTTAGGAAATAGTTTGCTGGCATCATTTCTGTACAGTATAATTGTTATATAGTTACCTACATCTTAATTGTATAAAGCTAAGCACTTTTTGCAAAAGAATTTATAATTTCAATGCATTTTTTGAGTTAGATATTCCCAGATTTTCCGCGAACTTTCTGCACAAAAACATTATACACGTATGAATCGATATTTAGCAGTGGAATGCAAAAAATTAATTTTTTTACGTTTTCTTTCCTGCATGCTCGCTAATCGCGCAAATTAAGCTTTAAGAATTTCATAGTATATAGTTTCATGCAAATGTTCAAGAACGTTCACGGACCACTAATTCTCAAAATACACTCGCTTTGTTCGTTATTCATTTCGATATTATTTTAACCACGAAACGGGCATCTTTAAACACTACGGGGTAATTCTATTGTTTTTCTGATTCGGTCAATTAAGTAATTATTTGAGACTCATCTTCTGCTCTTAGTCATCACGCGCGCAGTCATGCAGAACTGCGTTTGGAAACTTTTGAAGTTCATATCATAATATTCTCCTCCCCTCTACACTCAACAATATCGCACATATACACACCTTGCACTATAGTACAGCCGCAAGCGTTAAATTTGGCAACTCGGCCCCGAAAAACCGAAAAAATGAAAAACAATGTTATAACGTCCCTTTCACAAACCACGCCGCGCGTCATCCAAATGCAAAGGCCGATAATGATTATTCAACAGCTGGCGAATGCACTCCCCGCGCGCTTGCACAATCCCTTTTAACCGGACAAAAAAAGCGCGCCATGCAGCCTAAATCCAAAACGCGCTCTTGCGCCTCGACTAGAAAGTCTGTACACAACCCATATCCACATACATATACGTACCCACATACATATAATACTTATACACTATTCTCTATATAGCGTATATATCACTGGCTCGTAGGCTAAACGGCGCGCGCGCTCTTTTTCTGTTACAGGGTGTGGCCGGCAGTTTAACGAAGCCGCCTATCGTCCGGAACCTCAGTTTGAAAAGTGAAAGAGAGCTGCAGCGAGCTAGCTAAACGCCGAGGCACACTTTACCCGCGCTATATAGAGGAGAGCGGAGAAAAGAAACTACGACTACGACGATGAAGAAGAAGAAGAAAGATGATATGGCTCTCCTCGGTGATGGGGGGTATAGGCGCCCCGAAAGTGCGGCGTGCGATCTCGTGTGGTGGTTGCGGAGACGACGACGTCGCGACGAAGGTTTTACATAATGATGATGATCATGATGATCGATGATATATATATAAATATAAATAATAGGCGAATCGAGGCGGCGTGCGTCGCTGGGCGAATAAAGACGAGTCGTCGCCTACGCCCGCGACAGACGGACAGCAGAGACGAACGTAGCTGAGAGAGTCTTGAAAAGGCGTCAATGTACAAAAGTGTATGCGCGCGCGCGCGTTAATAAGCGAGCGAGGAAGGAGAAGGACGTGATGTTTTATTTTTCCTTTCCTCGGCTTTATTCGAGGAAATAATCGACGCGCGCGGTGTGTAGGCTCCGCGCTCTTCTCTCCCGACGTCTAGCTCTCCCTCTCTCATTCTTTTTATTTCGAGCTCCTCTCTCTCTCTCTTTCGGAGCGCGGAAAATTCTTGCCACAGCAGTGCATAGTCGTGACGCGCGGCGAGAGAGAGAGAAAGAACGAGAGAATTTAGGCGAAGAGTTGCACAAATCTTCTTCTCTCTCCTCCGTAGCCGCGAGTGGTGCATATAATGACACTTTCGTGAGCGCGGCTGTAGCAAGAGCAGTGGCGGCGGCAGCGTTTTTCGGCTTGTGATGTGTATTGCAAAGCGTTGTTTCGCGTCTCGGAAATTTAGGATAGAATAAGCGCGAATCGAGCGAGCAGCGCTGCTGCTGTTCTTTCGTTTTCTGGGTATATAAAGAGAGGCGCGTTCGATTGCGCAACTACGTAGCAGCCGCAAAAACTGACGCAGAGAGGCACTTGCTGCTCATGCCACTGACCCAAATCCGCGCGACGACAATGATGCGCCTGCACGGCTCTCACGCGCTGCAGTTGTGATGTGTATACCTTTCTTCTCGCCGACTGCTGCTGCGTTTTTTCGCGAGCGCCGAAATCGAGTGCGAGTCACCTTGAAATCGTTTCGCGAGAGATTTATAGTTTCTCGAAAGGGGCAGAGAGAGGGAGAGAGAGAGAGAAATTATGGGTCTCGGTGAGTGGAGAAATGATTTGAAAGTGACTGAAGCCAATGTGTATACGTGTGTGCGGATGTCGACGAGTGCGAGCCTAAATTTGTAAGATATCTGCGCGTGTAAGTGTATGAGAGAGAGGGAGGGAGTGTACAGAACGTGCGAGTGGCGACGACGCGCAGCCATGGCTGCGTGAGCCCAAATTCGGTGCAATAAACGACGAGGAAACCTTATTTAAACGACAAGAAGAACGAGGGATCGAGAGAGAGACAGAGAAGGGCGAATAAGGCTCTTTAGTTCCTACAAACACGGGCGAGAGACAGTGAGCGAGAACGAATGACAGAGAGAGAGAGAACGAGCGAGAGAAAGAGAGAGATATCGTCGGGAGAGACAGAGAATGAGAGCGAGAAAGAGAGCGAGAGAGAGAGCCGTAATAGAGTTTAAATAGCAGCGTTACTAGTTCCGACGCGCGCGAATCTCATGTCAGAATTAACCGCACCGGGTCTCGTCGGCCGCCCCCTGCGACAACTGCGTGTACATATATATTGATATTTCCCGAGACAGCGTCGGGACCCACACACACACACCCAATCCCCCCCAACCCTTATCCTTCAATCCTTGGAACCCCGCCACTCCTCTTTCCTATCCCCTCTTAGCACGTAAGTTGTAAGTGGATCTGTGTAAAATATAATATTGTGATAAGAATGTAAAAAAAAGAAAAAATAAATGAACATGGAGCGACGCGAGGCGTGAGCGGACGCGCGGGGGGTGTCTGTGTCCCCGCGCGTACGCGCGTTTCCGTGCGAACACGATTATTTGCCGATTTTACCGATAGGAAGTATAGTAGCGAGCGAGAACGACGCGACAGCTGTGACCGCAGCGACGGCGATTTACGAGAGAATAATAAAAAAAACAAACACACACAAACCCTTGTACGAAAAAAAAAATATAGATTACGGAAGAACTAAAATTACCTTAATTATGATTAATATTGTATAAAATATGAATAATATAACTAATTAATTCAATTTAATACGTCGATCTGTGTATTTTTTTTGTCACTCGTCAGCGAACCCTAATTTTTGTTCCTTATCCCTATAAATATATCCTTGTTCAGATTAGTTTAAGCCGTCGTCAGTGGAGATTTGAGAAACGGTGATAACGTAAGTATATAACCATTAATTAATATTTATTTCAACGATAGATTCAACGTTTATTAACGACAAGCTCTCGAACAATATTCTTATACAACATTAAGCGAATTCTCACAGACCTATAATAATTTATTAACCAATGATAAAAACGACATTCCTCTAATACCACACCTCACTTCAATCTTCAATTTCCCGACAAAAACCAAAACCACCTGCGACCCGTTTCATTTCTTCTATATCTCTCTGGCTCTCTCCTTTACTCCTTCAAAAAGATTAAAAAAAAAACGAATCGAGAGAAGTCGGCGCGTGCTACTCAGCTCTCCGCGCGCTTTCTTTGTGGCGCGCGCGCTCAGAAGCTGTAGCGACGACCGCCACCTGCCGCTCTTATAGACACTCGCTTGCTCGCTCGCGGCTGCTCCACTTTTATGGATGCGCGCCTATTCCCATCTTGCTCTAAGGCTGCAGAGTCTTTACACACACGCCTCGTGCTGTGTGTATATACATGTGTGTGTGTCTACCCGGTGTCGTGCAAAGATCAATCGCGGTTGTCTTAGCGCGCGGTTATTCTTGAACGGACGATGTGGATTATGAAATATGGTGTATGATTTTTTTATAAGAGCATTTGGGTTTTTAAGATATGTTTCTATTTAAAAAAGGCGAATCGATTGAAGAATAGTGTGATAACAATAAATTTACCCTCATGATATTGTAAATATGAAAAATTTAAGTAGTAGAAACTTTGATTATTATCTTCCTCGAAACCACATGGCATTTATAAATTATAAATAAGTTACTATGATAGACAAATCATATCAAGCCGTATAAATGGACTCTATACAGTCAATATGCCATAATTATCAACAACCACAGGCGCCTATTAAAGTATTACACGATTAAAACTACAAATTAATACGACTGCCATTGTTATGATTAGGAAATCGAACTTGCCAGTCACGAGAACGCGCAGAAACTCACATGTACAGCCCGCCTATATTATATCGATTATACCGACATATACACCGCCGCCGCGTCACTTTTATTTTCTCATGAGTGTAAATCTATCGATGGAGCTCGCGCGTATTTATGGTTTAGATAAGCCGCATAGACGTCGAGATTTATTAGCCACTGCGAGTTGAGCCGTTGGAGATTTATACGCTGCTCGCTCCTAATTCTTTTCGCGCCGAAAAAGTACTAAATTCACAATCAATTTGCCAAGAGCTTATAATACATATAGTTTAACAGGACGTAAAATCAGCGGTTATTTATTATCGGCTGTCGCTATACGTTCTCCTACACATACATTTTCTGCAAACAATCGATGAAAAAGATCAAGCGGAATCACGCGCTGCTTCGCACGAAATCCAGGAAATAATCCGTAAAACCTCTCTTCTATGTATCCCGAAAAATCAAGCGCGAGTAGTGTCAAGTTGCATATATACACAGAACGCAAACACACTGCGAACACATCCTCTTACACACATTGTGTCCACTTGCTTCTTCTTCGCTCAAAGAAAAGGAAGAAAAAAAGCGCGCGCGCGCGGAACAAGAGGAAGAGAGCGCGCGGGTAATCTCTTTAAGGGTTCGCTCTCTTTCTCGTGTCTTCCAGTCGAGAGTCTCCATTGTGCACAAGCCTCCTTTCTTCTCTCCAGTGTGTGCACACAAATTCTCTTTGGTACTGCTGCTGCTACTGTTTTTTGGGGGCTCGATGCAGGGAAAAAGTATAAGTTTACGATTGGAAACCGCAGTGCGTGTGATGGCTTTCTTTGGTGTACCTTTTCCCGTCGATCGAGCTATTGTCGTGGCCAGATAAGGAGAGGATTCGAGTGGTTCAGTCGACTGGAGGGTTGCTCGTCGATGTGTTTTATTATGTGGGAGGGTTTTTGTTCAATTTTACGTGAATAAAAGATGTTTATAATATTCGCGATTTGCAGACTGTATCAAAGAGGTAAAAGAAATCGATAATGTTTTGGTTTACTAAATTTTGATTAATAGTTGGGTGATAAGCGTAGGAAGAATGATGTTTAAAAGAATTTTCCAAGTGTACAAAGTCTTGAAGATCAGCTGCTAAAGATAAAAACGTCTGCATCATTTTGATTCGAGTTAAAACAGTGTTTTGGTCGTGTACACGCAATTTAACACCTGCTTAATTCCGCGTCTACTATTTCACGCTCGCTTTCTGAATTGTTCCACATCAATTCAAGCCTCGTAGTACAAAAATGCTGTATTACAAAGTAAGAGCGGAATTATCACACTTACATCAAATTACACGAATTACTTTTAATGACCAACAATCTTCGCAACCTTTCTTCCTTTTCTGGAGTAATTTTTAAGATGAATGCGCCTCATTCACACTTTGAATCAAGTTCTTTTTCATTAGACACGGCGAATTAACTTTCTCATTGTTTTCCTTGATAAAATATTTGCGAAACTTATTAAAATTGTGCAATTTTCACTGCGAATTTCGCATTGCAACAGGACGAAATGTAACCAACGCCTGTAATATTTAATTCAAAACAAACGGAGAATCGTTGTATTTATATATAATATGCAATAATATATTTGTTTTAAATAAAAATGTTTTGTAATTTATTTATTTATTGGCCAGAGCATACAGTAGTAATACATGGTATTTTCAAGACATATACTTAATGTATCTGAAGCAACAAGCATTAAAAAGAGATAGTCATACCTACCTGTACATAGTTAAAGTTGTAAATTGAAATCTTCTTTATCCACTTGTTATTTAGTGATAGAAAATGCAAAATCTGGAACCGAGTGCATTATTTTAAAATTAAAATTATTATCTTTATCAAAGTATAAATGCAACGTTTCATAAAAACAATTAATTAACACCTAATCATATTTGGGCATAAAAAAGTTGTGACAACAGTAGTACTAAATAATGTATTCAACATTTTTAAGTAGCTTTGACGATGTTTAAAGAATTCGTAAAAAATTTGTCAACGTTTCACTAAATCCAAATCCAACATCAGAATAATAAAATTCAAATTTACATAGTCATGCCAACTAGGTATAAAATTCAACTTAGCGCACGTAAAACTTGAACGTTTTCCCGTACTGATCTCCTACCACCTCTGTCGTAAGACTTTACATCCCTTGCGTGATCGTACATCAC